>JBBPDB010023282.1:0-12246 GCA_037974465.1 Brachypetersius altus | reverse complement strand
TTAAAAATCATATCACCGTTATTGAAAAAAATTCTATCGCGATATATATTGATATTGAATTATTGTCCAGCCCTAGCAACACGACTCTTCATCGGCAGCCACAAACTTCACTCCAGCTTTCAGGAGGAAGAAAATGCTGATTTGCTGCTGTTAGCTGCCAATTTAATATCATTTATGATTTAAGGATTTAATAATATGCAGAGTTTCCGTTTAAACAAAACGTCAGCCAAGTTTGCTTAATTAGTTTTAGCACTGGGCTAACAACTAAAACTTCTAGACACAAATTAGCATGATGCTAAATGTCCAACCCCCAAGAGTGTTCAGTATTGCTAATGGACTTGCTTACCTATATCTATACAGTATTGCTAATGTACTCACTGTTATCTATAAAAATGCCTTAAGCTTTATTAGAATAGCTGTGTGTGTGTGTGTGTGTGTGTGTGTGTGTGTGTGTGTGTGTGTGTGTGCGCGCGCGCATGTGTGTGTGTTTCCAGATCAAGCGTGTTTTATGTCTTCATTATGGGCGCAATGCCTCAAATTTATCCACTAAGTGTGTGCCAGGTGTGTTTAAGTGTATGTGTGTGTCTTAGAGTACATTGATAGACTACCAAACTGAGTCGCAGTGACAGGAGAGTCCATTAAAAAGAGACAGAAACACACACACAGACTTCTCTAGCACAGATGGGTCGGCCACCCCACTCTGCCTGTCTGTGTGTGTGTGTGATAACCTGTGTTTGAGTGTGTATGTGTGTGACCTCTGCCTGTCTGTCTCTATCTCTCAGGTGGGACTCTATAGTGCTGCACCCCCAAACCCACTGCTCAATCAGCACAACCAGTACAGTGCACACACACACACACACACACACACACACACACACATACACACACACATATATATATATATATATATATATATATATATATAGTACTGTGTAAAAGTCTTAGGCACAATATTTAAAAAACTTTCACATGAATAAATACCAATAACATTACACAGTAAATAGTGATTGTAGTCCAGTATTACTTGTAGTTTCCATCCACCTGGTTTAACTTGAACAGTTCTTCAGTAAATTAAATTAGGAACTGCTGTTGGAATTTCACAAAAGTTCCTCCTCTCCTGGGGGAACAAAGCATAAATCTGGATTCGAACCTGTGTTCTCCTCACCAGCTCACACAATATCAACTATTTTTTACAACCAAAAAAGATCTTGAAACACTTTTACAGCTTTAATGTTGATTTGCAGACATTTTTTTGGATGTTAACTTTGGTAGTAGAAAGATAAATTATTACACACTGAAACCGATCTTTGTGAGGAGATATATTCTGAAAAAAAACGCTAGCATTAGGCTACACAGAACACTGCTAATCTGTCGAGGCTGTGTTTTTCTCATTGACAGAATGTATAAAAAGTGGTCTAACTGCTGTTGGCTTGTTTAGAAAACACAGCTAAAGTTTGTAGCCTCGTTTTACAGGCACATTAGGGGAGTGCACAACCCCTAAATTGTGAGCAGATGCGGAAATCGCATAACAAAAGGCATTTTTCTCATCGTTGTGCAGCAGTAATGCTTAAACAAATGTCCTTGTCCATGTGACGTGCATCAATTACACTAACCGCTCAGCCGAACACACATCGGAATGGTAATTATAACAGCAATAGGGTGGGGGGGTAATCGCTTTCTTTAAACGATGCAGCCAGCAAATAGCCTTCGAAATGCCCTGGAATCCAGATAGGCAAGGCTATGCGGGACAGCAGACAACAGAGCTGGAACAGCACAACTAACAGCACCAACAAATAGCCTGCGTCTGCATCAAAGCTCACGGAGAGGCAAGGCCCGATTTCCATTAGTTTACACAGCTGAATGCGAGCTCTAATGGAGCGGCCTGCTTTAGTACGATGCTGCCATACCAGGCGCAGGACGACTGTACCACTACTGGCAAGTCGAGCCCACAGAGCCGACCCCGAATAATAAACGTGCGATTAGAATACGTCCGGCGCATTCACGGTTGGATAAACGCAGAGAGAATAGTGGCGTTTCCGTGGGAACATGCTTTCCAGGTCAGGCAATGCATTAACCTGCCATTTCTGGTTTCCCCCTGTGTTCCACTTATGACATCTGTGTACCTGCACTTTACACAACTTTCCTCATCCCTCAGAATTAAACAGGTACAGTACTGTGCGAAAGCTCCCATCATTTCTTCATATTTTGCTTCCAAAGAGCCAGACGTTGTCTCAAGGAACGGTTCTCAGGCTTCCTGAGCCTCAGTCTCATTTTCAGTCCCTGTACTTGATAAGTTTACCTGCTTTTCACCAACATATGAAACATTCAAACAGAACAAAGCACATGCAACTTAAGTCCTGAACCAGTGAAAAAACAGGTGCAGACGGTTCCAGATGATCAGGCGGTGATCAGTGAAACATTTGTTCCCTTTTTATTTAATTTACTCTACTCAATATGCTTTTATGTAATAATAGTAACCACTCATTATCTCTAATAAATTAGCAACTTCTGGCAATTTAATAATCTGTTTGCTCTTTGAAAGCTGCTTATTCCATCACTAAGCGCAAGGTCCGTTTCCATGGTATCAGTGTGTTGTTAAGCGTCAATCAGAACTGATGCATAATCATAATTATATTAATACAGTGCTGCAGGTTTATGGATGGACAGTGAGAAGAGAACTTAAACTGATTATATAAAAAAATTACTGACATACTGAGAAAAAAAAAATCACCCTTTTCCATAACAGTATTGTATGACGAGCACAGATTTGACTGTAATATCATATCAATAGCTTGTTTACATTATATTTATACATTTATTTTATGTTTAAATTCCTTTTCCGAAGCTTGAAGGGCTTGTGTGAGGATGAGGGAACCAAGAGACTGTTAAAAATAGCGAGAGAGCTAAATCTTTTTTACACAGTAAAACAGTAGCTCATCATCCTGCTCTGCCTGTTTCTGCATTTTTTTACGCTGCAGCCACCATATATACAGGCGATACAGGCAGGTTTAATAAAATTCATTGATTTAATCAGGCAACAGTCTGGGAAAGGCCAACATAGGACGACTGTTCCAAAATCAAATACTCTTTATTTCACACCAGTGCTGTGGTCAGTATTAAACTGGAACACAGCCGACTGTAGGCCTGCAAAACTCAGAATAACAGAATGCTATTCAGCTCTCTCTCTGTCTCTCTCTCTCTATGTATTTCTCTTTCTCTTTTTCTCTCTCTTTATGTCTCTCTCTGTATCTCTATTTCTCTCTCTCTGCTCCCTCTGTCTCTAGGGCTTTCTTTCTCTCCCTCTCTTTGCACCACTCTTGCTCTCTCTGTCTCTCTCTCTCTCTCCCTCTCTCTCTCTTGCCTCCACTCACTTTCTCCCCTTTTCTCTTTCTCTCTTTCGCCCTCTCTCTCTGTCTCTACAGAAGAAAACAGAATTAGGGCTGTAAGTTCTATTTACAACCATGAAAAGCGAGTGAGGTCAAATTAAACTGAATGCTCTGAATCAGTAGTTGGCTATTGTGAGACCAACAGTACCCTATTTATGGAAGGACGATAAAATAAGCCAAAATAAGACTGAATGGATGTGGAGAGTGAATGTACCATGTGAAACAATATTTACAGACTTTAAGCCTTTCAGATTCCTGAAAAGTGATGATATGGATCCTAATATGGGTGATGATGTGGGTGATAATATCACATTTGCAATATGTAGCAGTAAAATCTCAATACTGAAATTTTGTCCACATTGTGCAGTTCCTGTGTGGACCATAAAATATTTATGCACCAATAATTCAGAAAACTGGAAGGTACAGGCTGAGCTGCTCATGGACATGGTCTTGACGTCTCCCGTTTTATTATCTTCAATAAAAGTCTGTAATAAATTTTTACACAAGGTCCTATAGATCAGGAGACCTAGTCCAACCTGGACTCCACCACGAATCATGTGCAGATTCAGAATTTGAAAACTAGCAGGTAGTGCTACACTAGCTTAATCTAATACAGAGCTTTAAGATGAGGTTTTGCCATCTGCTGCATACCCACCCAGAGGAAAGGAAAATTCAAAATAAAAACTGAAAGGGACCATACGTGAACACACCACAGCACAGTGTGAGCAGCACAAAAGTCTTCCTCTGCATTTAACCCATTCACCAAGTAAAGCAGTGGCCAGGAACACAGCGCCCAGGGAGCAGTGTGTGGGGACGGTACCTTGCTCAAGGATCTCAGTGGTGCCACTAGCTGTCTTGGGAAAGAGTCTTCCTCTAATCTCAGCCCGATCCCAGTTAAGATCTTAAAATGCTTTCTTTTCTCTCACTGCTCTGATCATTATCTCAGAAAATAAAATCAGATAAACCGTAAGATGCGAAAGAAAAGTTGATAGTCTTATAAATGCTCGTGTACAAAATCTGAAATGAGTGATCAACTACCAAATCAGATAGTTTTGAGATCCGTAAGGTTGTAAAAGAGAAGAAAATGTAGAAACCAATAAGAACAGCAGGAAAATGTCGGTCTTGAGTTTGTTTTTTCTTTTGCCCCTTATTTCTCCTAATGAGGGGGCTTAGGAGAAACAAGTCAGACTTCATTTGTCTCCAAATAAGGAGTTTTAAGCCAGCCCTTTGCTCCTCTAGTACCGACGCTGCACCAAGAGGGACCAATCATATTTTGGGCAGAACAATTTTTTCCCATCCATCCCTGTTCACCAGGTTTACCACAAATATTTTAAAACTAACAACATGTACCAACTATTTCAAACTCTTATAAAAGCAATAAATCTTTACTGGTCAACCCATAATCAACTGGTTCAGATTTCAGATATAAATATAAATAAATATTAAATTCTGAAAAAAATCATGAACTTTACTCCAGGTCAGCTGAGATTAGAAAAGCCCCACTGGTTCACCCATTCGACTCACTTATGACCACTGGTCACATGACACGTCTCAGAGATGATGTAATTCACTAATCGGACACACTGCTGTCTCAACGGTTCAACAGAACACTTTCGCTGACTGGAAAGTGTCCCTGGGGGCCAAACATTCCCTTTGCACCGAGCTGCACTTTGCCACTGCTGACATTATGACACATATCTAAGGCAAATGTTTCCCAGATCGCTTCTTATTGTTACAGACTTTGGTTTACAATAAGCTGTTAGAGTTCATGCATGACTTTCTGCAGACAAATTCTCCATTTTAAATGTACGAAACTTCAGTTAAAATGACCAAAAGTGCTTGTATGTATTGTCATTCTTTTCCCCATTGCTTTTAAATGGGATGGTATAAATTTAACTCTTTCTAGTGCTGTAGAAGAACGGTCAGCCGAGATGTGTCTAGAGTTAAAATTTCGACTTTAACTGGAGCTAGAAGTCAATAGTCACCCAAATCTTTTCATCCCCAAATTTTCTCTGGAACCTCAAACCTAGTCCAGCTCTATATTAAGGTGGATCAGACTTGTGGATGTGGTTTAGGACACGATGACTTTGTATACTGTGAGCTGAAAAAATTAACAGTCTGAGCCACCTTAATGAAGAGCTGGATGTGGTTTGAGGGCCCAGTGAAGATGTTGGGGATGAAAACATTTAGGTGAATTTTGACTTCAATTGTTTGTGACATTAGCCTCATAGCTCAACTAAAGAAGGAAAATTTGGATGCCTCACGGGACAGGGTGCCTCATTCGGCTCAGAATCCATGTTATGAATCTTCAGTCTTCAAGCATCCCTCATGCTGGCCTGAGGCAGAATTATCATGACAAAATTAAAAAGTTGAAGGTCAGCTCATCTGTTTATCTATTTCCTTCCTTCCTTTCCAGTCTCATCTGTCAACATATCCTCATCCATCATACTTCCACCCACGCTGTAGCATCCGTTAGCTTCCACATTCACTGAACACGTGCAGACCACAAGTTAGCCGTGTGCTAAACGCTAGCTGTCTGCACTTTTCTCATGTAATTTGGTGAGACATGTGGAGCCAGTGTGAACACACTCGCATGCCCTCTAGAACACTGGCATGTTAATTCTTCTACTGAGTCACTGCTGACTAATCACATATTAAAGCCATGGTGCGACCGGCGGGATAAAGCGCTAGCCTACCTCAGGTACACTCGACACGGCCACACTCAGGTCGAAGAAACACGTTTTCTGCACACATTGCCATAAACGTGACAGCACAAAACATTCACCAGCAGCTCTGAGAGCTCCGTCGCCTTTGATTTGTTTAGCTTTTTAACTCTGTAGCACCATGTAGTGCCTTTGATCTTTGCTACACTTTATATTCAGGTTTCAAACACTCCAAGAAAAGGAGAGCCAAAAACAAAAAAGCAGTCTCTGCTTAAAAAAAGTGATTAAACACCAATTAGAACAGTTTTGTTTTTACAAGAATGGGAGCCTCCCTTAGCATAAGAAAAGAATGAGGGCGGCGCAGCTAAAGGCCCCTTCACCCCGACTTGTGTTTGGACCTTGAGATGGAGAAGAGGCTGCAGATGTCCAAACAGAGGCGGTGGGAGTGGGAGGAATTTCAAGAAGGGTGTAAAGATAGACAGAGGCTTGCCGTCGCAGTCCTTGAACATAATAAAGAGAATGTTTTTAAAAAGCTTCTCTGTAGTTCAGAGCCAGTGGAGCCTCAGCACAGCAGCAGTTATGGGCCTGCACCATAAACTCTGGGGGTTCTTACTGTGTGGAGTTTAAGGTTCAAGGTTACATTGTCATCAGCAGCTGTTCACACATACATGGTGTGATGAAACATTTCTCCATGGGCCACAGTCCAACATATTTGGGACGCACCGAAATTCTGAAAATATTTATTTAGCAATCAAAGAACGCAATATATAAATTTTAAATAACATATTTTACTTGACTCCACTCATGAATAGCCTAAGCAAGATAGCTGAAATATTATACAATGAAATATCTTCTTTCATAAAAAGATAATAAATGAATTCAAGGGCATTTTAATATTCTGAGTGCATGAACAAAGTGCATTCAGAACAAGTGCTTTAAAACTGTTGAAAAAATTGTTGAAACAAGTACTGTTGAAACATTCTCTGTCAGCCTAAATAGTGTATTTAAACAAAGAGTGGCATAGCCCATATATTAACTGTAATCACTGGAAAACTTTTTTGCCTTTTCAAAAACACAGACGGAGTGGGTGTGCTCGAAGGGTCTTGCCTCTTCTGTGCTCAATCAGGGTCTTTTGGTTTTATATGATAAATTAATCCTGACATCAAGAAAGTCTCTGTGGATGCACCCCCTCTAGAAATTCAGGTATTGCTCGCTTTATAAACTGTTTTCCGCATCTCTTTCTTAGATGTATCAAGATGCGCCCATACAGGATACAGACATGTTGACTCTATTTCGATCTGGCGTGTGCAGGTTGCGGTTGTTGATTGCGTCATCACTGTTTCAGTCGCGTAAAAAAAAATTCGGTGGCCGGATATTCGGTGCATCCTAACAACACAGAGTAACATTCAACAAAGTGCGAGTAACAACAAAGACAAAACAATACATAGGCTATACAACAATGTAGCAGAATAGAGTGAACAGGATGTAAACCTTCCAGAACGACCAGCATAGCAGCATATAATATTGCACAGGAGGCAGTTGGCAGCATTGAACCTCATTAAGTATAATTTATAAGGTTATCAATGACAGGATATGAGGGTGGCACTTGTGGTTGTAAACAGTAAAAAGAAAGTAAAGTGCAGGTGCTGTTGAAAGTCCAAAGTGTACTACAAGAAGTGAATACAAGTGAGGTATTTCACTGGAGTGTACTTGGTCAGGCAGGGCCTGAACATTTATGTGCATTCAGAGTTCTGATGGGTTGCGGTATGAAACTGTAGCCCTGCCTTTTAGAATCAGAGTGGAAGCTTTGTTACTGTTTGCCAGATGGTTGAAAAAAGAAGAATATGTATAAAGGGTGGGAACAGTCTTACACAATGTAACTGGCTCCATACTAAAGGTGACCTGGAGATTCTATATTGCCCATAAGTGTGAATGTATGTCTGGACAGGAAACTGCCTGCTCTGCCTTGGACTGGTTTCTCCACCTTTCACCCTAATTGTACTGGGATAGGTTCCAACTCAGTCCTCCTTAGGATAAGCAGCTCAGATCACAAATGAATGAACACTGAGCCACTTTCCAGGACATGGATTAAGCCTAGTCTTGGGCTAAATTGTAATTTCACTGAATCACTACTGAAAATGTATTACAATCTGATTTTAAGTTTAATCTTGGGATTGGGAAACTGGGAAACACCTGCCCATCAAACATTTCTTCTGAAAGTAAGAGTATTAAAACCCAAGTTTTTCTCATCCTAAATGAGCTCAACTGAGCATCACTAAAACTTAAGCCAGAAATGTTCCAGTTGAGGAGGAGTCACCACTGGTCCTACAGCCCTGAATAATTTAGCTTTAATAGAACTGAACCAGATACTGAAGGTCTTCAGGGACATTTAAGATGGTAGATCTCCCTCTAATTGAGCTCAAAGGTGTTCCAATGGAGCTTCATCACATTAACATATCCCTTAGATGTTCCAAAGGAGGATAGGCCACAACTCCTTGTCTTGTAGATCTACAGCCCTAATTTAGTGTCAACCTTAATCAAATATTTATTTTAACAAAAGCATTCAAATACAGTACATCTACATATTAGAGCCAGAATCTGAACTCTAAATGTCGCAGATCTCCAGGAATGTCAATAAAACTCATCCCAATGGTGTTCAACAGAGCTTCATTACTCAAACTCATTCCATTGGCGTTCAAGTTAGATTCAACTCTCCAACTTCTCCCTAAGATGTTCACTACAGTTTCATCACCCCAACTCATCCCTAAGATCTTCAATAGAGCTTCATCCCTCCAAAGCATCCCTAATATGTTCAGTGGACTTTTATCCCTCCTACTCATCCCTTAGATGTTCAGTAGAGCTTAATCCCTCCAGAGAGGGCCTATTATATGATAAATATCTGGTTTATTTAAGTGATGGTCATTTTAACAGTGGGGGGGGGCGGAATTCACAGTGACTCATAGCAGCTGCTCGAGTCCATATGAGGTCTGAGCTATAATTCACCACTCAAATATCAGCCAGAAAAAGAAGGTGATAATTAGATCTAGTTACTGTGGATGTTGGAGTCCGTTGTAGTTCTAGGTAATTAGTTCTAGATAATAATCCTGGGGCTGGTTGATCTACCAGACATTGTTCTTAAAATGAAGTGACATGAGGATGTAGTCAGTGTCACGTCCAGTCTCCTTCTCCAGACACTAATGGCAGGCACACTCACACCAGTCGAAATCAGCGTGTTGCATGTTTTTTCTTTATTGATGAAAACCAAACAAAAACCAAGGCATGAGGGCCAACACGATCAAACCAAAGGAGATTCTGAATAACGCTGATATGAGCCACGACGATGGTGGACCGACAATGAGGTCCACCAGAAACAAACTTAAATACTAAACCCCCAAACCCCATGAACAAACACAAGTACTTAACACAACCCCAGCTGGGACTAATAACATAAAAAACCCACTCTTCAAAACAAAAGCCCCTATTCTAACGTAGTGGCCACCTACCGGGACATAACAGGAAGTTTTCGTGATTGTACGTTGAATGGAGATCTCAAACCTTAAATAAACAAAAACTTCATACTGTTTGGAACGTTAAAAACGATGAAAATTTTGAAAAATGTTGTCTTGTTAAAGCCAAAATATAGTAAATCTGTTCATAAAAATTGTGGGTTGTAAGGGTTAAACAGGGTTAAACTCTTCTGTTTTACATTCTTGTCTCCACAGGTTTAGGTCTTTCTGCCTGTACACACAAATACTCGGATCATCCTCTTATGCTCATAAACTAACACCTTCCACACAGTTTCTCTACACGTTTTGGTGAAAATTGCGATAATTAAGCAAACTGTAAAAGTGACGCTGGAGGGGATGCAGGCGATCTCAGGTTAAAAAAGCAATTTATCTCACTACAGTGTTGCCGCTCAGGCATGAAAACACACAGCCACGAGGTCACCCACAGTAATGACATGAAATGAAAGCTTACAGCAGGAACTTGCTCTTCTGTGACCTGACAGCTGACGGGCCAATCGCGATCAAGAACACACGTAAGACAGTGTGACTATAGCAGTTTGTTTATATGGTTTACAAAGCATGTAATATTCCCCCCACTGCCCAACAGTGGGGCAAACACACATCCAGCATCCATCATGAGCAGATCTCACCGTCAATCTCCTTCACCCCGTTTCTCCTTCAGAATTGAACTACACGTAAACGGTGCCTTTAACTTCTCCTTACACTGTTTCTCACTTAACTGCAGTGAATTTGTGCGTTTTTTTCTTTTAGTTCTACGAGACAATGCTGTTCAGTAGAGATTTAACTTTAGAAATGTGTGGGGTGAAGGTCCATAGCTATTGTGGTTTAAATTTTTCCAAGCCATTTTATGGCTTATTACAATATAAAAACATGTGCTTATTTCCAGACAGAATTTGAATTGGACTTTCTTTGGTATCATTATTACTGCTGCAGTCTGCCCCAGAGATGTTCCTGATCAGATGGCCCCTAGAATGCAGTCAAACACTTTCCAGTTACAAACGTATGACACACCAGCATTATAAAAACATAATAAAGCAACAGAATGAAAATAAATATATATGTATTATACAGAAAGACAGTGATAAAACAGTGGTATTAAGACAGTGGTAAAAATGATGACAAATTTGTTACACTTGTAGGATCAGAGAAATTCTGATTCATGAAATGGACACAAGCGCATCTTCTTTTTCCCTCCAAAGTAGGTATTTCACAGACCTCTGTCTTTGGGAAAGGTAAGGGGGACGATTTATTATCTCACCCTTGAGAGCGATGCCACATGCATGCTTCCTTCTCCCCGCACAAGTCTAGGACAGAGCTCCTCTGATCAAGAAGACCTGTGGTTTGTCGCTGCTGATGAGACAGTAAAATGTGGTATCTTATCAAGATTACCTCCTCTATGAACCCTGCCAGAGACACATACCCCTGCACCCCGACCTGCATTCCTTTCAGCATCCACACAGACTGAATCCTTCAGAAAAGAAGGGAAAGGATCAATTTCTGTGTTTCTTACAGGCCTTCAAAATTACTTGAATTCATAAATGTTTGTTCAGCAACAACTATCCTGTGTGCTAACTCCCTATTTAATTTGCAAATCACCCTGGTATCAACCAGATATAAAGAACGCATAGCTCTTCTTCAAGTTTCTTCTTTGCTTTATGATAAAATCTTGAAATTAACAGTGAGGTATAATATCCATGTTTATAACAGCCAATTGACTTTAAAACCTACTTTTGAGGAGATAAATGGAGAAATCTAGGCAGCTCCTTAAAGAAAGTCATGAACGACATGAATGACTCCGGCCATGTGCTTTGACACAGACAAAGGGCCAGAGATATTTCATTGATTTGAACTTAAACTTAAATATCTGAACATGTATAAGGATGGGAATTGCTTGATTACTAAAGAGAATTGTAACAACATTGCCTGAACATATTCAGGTATTTTAAAGTTTGGTTTGAATAAGCAAGAACATCGGTCCGGACTTCACAACCAGCCGTCCGCTCCACTGCTTCATTCACCTCTGAAACCCCAAGATCAACAACTCTCCAAGCTTCACCCACACTCTGAAACTTCAAGGATGCTCCAATATTCATCATCCCAAGAGCAGCAGTTAGGAGCAGAGCAGGAACTTTCAACAACTGCAACATCATCTTCAGCTCCTAGACAGCGCCAAATTCTGAACAATTACTTCAACTCTTCAACTCCAATTCTCCTGAGACTCCAAATCACTCAATAAGTATACCGTCTTCTAAAATGTGATAACTTGGTGCAAGAATTGACATATGCGCTAACCTTAATCACTGAGTTGAATTGTTCATGAAGCTCGCTGTTCCAGGATTTTCAGTAACTGTCAGTACCATTATCACACCATCTCATTCCTTTGTAGTTTGTTTTTGTGTTTGTCTCGTGTAAATAAATGTTGTCCTGAGTGTGACCAGTATTTCAGCTTCTTGTCAGAAAAGTGAAGTCACTTCTTCTTCCGTGCTCTTAAATTTAATAGTAATAATCAAATTGATCCCTAACTGCCCTATTTCAAGTAGAACTCTTTTAACAGCGCTAGTGTTGTCAAAAGTCCCGGTTCTTCGGTACCAATTACGGTACCTAAAAAAAAAATGTTACGGTACCAGGTTTTCGGGAGTACCGGTGGTACCGAGCACACGGTACACCCGG
>JBBPDB010023272.1:0-12246 GCA_037974465.1 Brachypetersius altus | reverse complement strand
TTTCCAGTTAAGTGTACCATATGCATCAGACGTTTAGCCAACGTTCCGTGGGCGTGACGTCTGAGGCTGAGACTAGGTAACACATGACACACGGCATGGGGGTTGGGGCGCTGCTACCTTAGAGCACGGTAAAGTGAATAATTACGAACTGGAAAGTGTTTAGTACTAATACTATCAGGCCGTTACTCCAAACTTGATGGAAGAGCGAAGAGAAAACTGATCAGAGAGGCTACCAAGAGGCCTTTAAAACAGCTAAAGGATTTATTTAAAAGAGTGGTTGTTGTGTGCACATGACACCAATATTGTAAGCACTCCACAAGTGGGGCTTTTATGAGAGGGTTGCAAGAAAAAAGCCAGCCCTCAAGAAAGACCCCATTGAATCTTGGTTGAACTTTGCCAAAACACACCTGGAAGATTATGAAGACACCTGTAAAATGGTATTTTGATCAGAAGAGATCAAGAGGTCTCCATGCATCCACAAAGAGAACATGCAAACTCCACAAACACAAGGACAGAACCGAAGTCAGACCCTCAACCCTGGAGCTGTGAGGCTCAACGTTACACACTGTGCCACCATGGGGCCCATCTCCCTATTTAAAATGCAGCAATTACCAAAATTAGAATCAAGATCAGAAAACCATATTGATCACAAATGAAACACAAAAACTAGAACAATATAAAATATGTCTAAAGAAATATAAATACAAATCTGTAGGAAATATAAATAAAAATCGGTGGCCCCTCCACTGAGCTGGAGTGTGAGATGGAAAGTCCCTGTGTGATCTATAGGGTTGGATGGAATATTGCCTCTCTGTCTGCGCCCTATGAAAGGGTCTCTGTTCTCATGGTGAATACATCTGTAATTGATTACTTCCTTCTGGGAATATACTCTCCCTCTCAAATATACAGAAACAACTACTTCGCTTTCTTTTTTACACAGTAAAAATAATTATAAAGGGAACCGATGTTGAGTCAGTGTCTGTGTCTGCTTTAAGAGTATTACTTACGAACCCTTCTTCAGCACGCCAGTTTGCTACCGCGGCAGGTTACTGAATCGATAGTCGAGTTAATCGCTCGTGTTGTGTACGGCCCACTTCAGCTAAAGGGAGAAATAGTTAATGGTTTTAATCTCGTTTCAGTTGTTAATAGATGCTGAAGGTTATACAGAAAGTAGTTCGCTGGTTAACTGTGCAGATATCCGGTTCGAGAGGATAACTTTTACTTCTCTGGCTGGAAAAAATGTCTTTATTAGAGCCTATGCTTGTGGAGCTAGTAGGCTAGTAGTGGAGCTAGTTGGAGATCTATCGAGAACTTGTTGGTCTTTGCAAAAACTGGCACTCTTTTAATAAACAGAGTGCTTGTTTGGAGCATGCAGAAGTGTCTCGGACATAAACTTAATTTGCAAGGTAAAGCGTTTATAACTTACATTTGAGGAGATATTTAGCTGAAAGCTAGCAGCCACTAGCAGCAGCAACTAACCTGTCTGTCACCAGACTGATCTAACTTTAGCAGAAACAGGCTGTCGTGCAGAGCTGAAGTTAAGAGTTAAGTTGAAGCTTCTCCACTTGGACAAGTTTTTGGTAGTTGAGTCTCCATGGTTGAGCCACGTTACACTTCAGTCTGATCCGAATAGCAGCAGAATCAGGCTGTCATGCAGAGCTGGAGTTAAGTTGAAGGACACCTCAGTGAAGAGACTCCACTTGGACAAGTTCTTATCACCTTATAACTGAGTCTCCAGCTTTAAACAAAGTCACACTCGGCTGGAGCTCCTGTCACTGAGAATTTAATCATGCAATACTTGTGAGGAAGCTCCTAGCTGCTTCGCGTTTCGATGCTGCATTTTCTGGATGATGATTCGGATGACCTGGCTGATAACAATAATAAACAGAAGAATCATGAAACTCCTTGTCGCCCTGGCTCTCATCGCATACATCGCCTGTGAGTAGATCACTCTTTCATGATTGACACCACCAAACTGCCTTAAAGGGAAATTTCACACTTTGTTTCTTAACTTTATGCATAAAAATACATTTTGGGTCAAAACCCTTATCTCAGAACAGTGCAACGTCATTGGGCAAGTATATGTAACCATTTAATGTAATAACTTTGACTTGAGACATTTGGTTCCTGTCTCCGAGACATTTGGTTCCTGTCTCTTGGTGTTGAGGACAGTTTGGTAGTTCCCTTCCTTAAACATACTCACCAAACCTGACAGTTAGCATGTGAATTGAACCAGGTGTGTTTAAGCAGGAAAATGACCAAACTGTGCTGAACACCTGCCCTCCAGCACCACTCCGTATGAGAGTAGATCATTCTTCAACAGCAGGGTTCATGAATTAAACCACCAAACTGCCTTAATGGGGAATTCCACCCATGTTTTTCCCTTAACTTTGTGACCATACATTGTAATAACTTTAACTGTGGATGATTACATAAACATTTAAAACTTCTGGTTCCTGTCACAGCTGTGAACAATCCTGGTGTTGAGCACAGTCTGGTGACAGTTATGATTTAAAGTACACCTTAACAGTCTTCCTTCCTGCACTGAATGTTGGCCTTTAAATATGTGGTTGATGAGCATCAACTGTTTGAAAGCGTCAGAAGTATTTTGAAGAGAGGATGATCTTCCATCTGAAATGTGCAGTTTATAGTAAACATTGTACACTACACCTGTAATTCACCCATAAATATTACTTAAATAGCCTCAAGTTTCTCTGTTGGGATGAATGTATCACATTTATACGTGGTTGCTAGTCATTAAATGTATCCCTTACGCCATATTTTCACTATGTGGATTAGAATACAGGGAAAGGGGAGGGCAAGCATATCAGTGTGATTTGTGGTGATGACCTAAAAACACAGATAATATGGCCTTGAACTTTCTAATCGGATACAACAAAAGGACATGGAATCTGCTGCTTTAAACCTACCTTCTAAAGAGCATACAGGCTATTAAGTATTGAAATGAATTGTTCTTTGAACTGGTTTGGCTGGTTTCAGCTTTAGTCGCCGTAAAACCAGTTTTTTCCCTGTGTGTCTGGCCTGAATAAACATGAACATGATTGTAGTTGTAGTTATATATAGTCTCAGCCTCAGACGTTGGCTACGGAACGTTGGCTAAACGTCTGATGCATATGGTACACTTAATTGGAAATACTTCAGGAATGTCGAAGTCGTCATCTGATTGGTTGAATTTTATCTAATTTCCAGGGGAAATTCCAGAGTGTCGTGTTTATTTTCGGTCTGCCAGGAAACAAAGCGCAGACGGAAGAAAAACTGTCGTGTTAACATGAGTGACAATGAGCATTTATCAAGATCAGCTAAACGTAGGATTCTCAAAATTATGCGAGGTTCACGGCATAGACTCTTTGAGATGTCCAGGAGTTTTGTTTGAGGCACTGAGTGGAGACAAAAAGAGATATTTTAGCCGGTTTGCCGACGGGATTCGGGAAGAGTATTGTTTTCCAAGCCTGGCCGACCCTTTGTCAGCATTTAGAAGGATTCCCAGCAGATCCAATTTTACTAGTTGTGTGTGCCCTCCTATCTATTATGGAAGATCAAGTGAAGTACCTAACTGTGAAGGGGATATCGGCCGCGTTTGCGGGCAAACATGAAACAACAGACGCTGACATCACAGCTGGCCGATTCAGTATTGTGTTCGGTTCTCCAGAATTGCTTGTGGGTGTTAAAAAGGGGAGAGATATACTTCAAACACGAAATAATCTGTTGTTAGTTTTAGATGCTTTGAAGGTCTCTGAACAAAGTCTGCATACGTTTCCTACTGATTTACTTGGTGTTTTCATCAGATGTGGTAATGCAGACGCCATTGTTGTTATACGTGCACGAACAGATCAATGACTTACTGCTTGTTTTCTTCTCCTTCTTTGATTTTCTAAGCTGACTGCCAGTCTGTTGTTGTGGGGACATTTCCACGCCCTGAAACGTGACGCTAACGAAACGAACTGTGATTGGTGGTTTGACATGTCGGTCAAACGACCTTATGGGCGGGCCTTGGCCAAAGAAAGCTGCTTTGAATTCCAGACCTTCAGCCGTCAGACTAAGTTATATACAACTATAGTTTTATTATTGCTGATGGTTGTATTATGGTTGTTACATGAGGCATGTTTTACATAAATACATATAGTGTATAAGGAAAAACTGCGTTGTGTTTTGCCAAAAATGCCCATATTTATAATGTAAACCCTAAATATGCCCCAAATGTGCTCCCAGAATGTTTAATACATTACTCTTAATGAAAATATAAAGATGAACTGTATCTCTTCTGTACAGTTTACACTGAACTCTTGCAGTACTGGAAAATAAATACTGATGTTACCGTTGTATAGACTGCATTGTAATTCATGCACAGGCACATTTTCTTTTGTATAAGCAGGATAAATACTCTAATAATTTAATGTATTTTTTAGAGGTGGGGGGGGGCAGTTAACGGCGATATTTTTCTTATCGCATGATAAGAATCTCGCGCCGTTAACAGCCCAGCACTAGTATTTTTAGTAATAAAAATACAGTAAAATGTAGGAGTAATCACGATCATATTTACAGTTAAATATTTTTCTGTTCATCAGGTGGCGTATTTTATAAGTATTTTATTAATAATTGGCACTAAAATACATGAAGAATTATATATTGCCACAAAATAATATATTGTGCAGAATATCTGCTGTTACCACGAATTTGCTGGGGTTTTTTTTGCCTAAATTATTAGGTAATGACTGAATTTGAAACACATTTCATTTTAAATTCAGCTTAATATATTACCCTTAACGAAAATATTACGGTAAGCCTATACAGATTGTACTGTAATTCATGCATGGCATTTTCTTTGGTATAAACAAGTAAATACAGCATATTTATTATTATTATTATTGTTGTTATTATTAATACTACTATAATAATAATAATAATAATAATAATAACCATAATCATAATCGCAACAAAAATATCTTCACACCTCCGGTTGCCTGAGTGGATTTGCCAGCGGTCTGCTTTGTTCTTGCCATAGTAGCATGAGATGGTGCCACAAGAAAAATAGGAAAAATAATAATTAAATATATAGACTATATAATACTATGTATTGATCTGCTGAATATTTACATTAAATAATACAACTTTTTAAAATTCTAAACAAAAACATACCAGACAGAGCAGATCAGTCTCGCCTGCGTTCCCATTACATAGCAACGATATATTTAGGGTTTACACTATAAAAGTAGCCATTTTTTTTTACCAAATCACAACACGGTTTTTCATTATACGCGTGTATTCTTGGAACGTAACCCCCATAAATAGCGAGGGATTACTGTATTCTAAACCAGTTATTTGAACTTTAGGTTTTGTATACAAACAGGTGTTTGAATTGCCTCGTCATGCAGCTAATCAGATGATCAGTCTAGAGCATTCCAGAAGTGACCAATGATGCAGGATTGTGATAGTGTTGTGTGGCAGAAGAGGGTGACAGGGGTGTAGCTGTAATCTTCCAGCTTTTAATCACTTTAGTTTCTAAATACCTCCAAATTGAGGCAAGCCTGAATAGAAGGTAATAAAAGATAGGAAAGGCTAGCAACTCAGCTATCAGCTATCTCCTGCATAAAAACAAAGGCAAAAACACTGACCAAAATACAGACCAGTTTCACCAGTTTTTCTATCTGCTGGTATCTTTTCTATCTGCGGGGGTCCATAAAACAAATATTCAAGTGAATTTTAATATTCTGAACGAAGTGCATGAACAAAGTGCATTCAGAACAAGTGCTTTAAAAACTGATACAACATTCTCTGTAGGCCTATAACAAAAGTGTATCAAAACAAAGACTGATATAGCCCATATATTAACCGTAATCACTGGAAAACCTTTATTGTCTTTTCAAAAACACAGACAGAGTGGGTGTGCTCGAAGAGTCTCGCCTCGTCTGTGCTTCATACTCTGTGCCTTTGTGGATGCATCAGACTTTACAAATTGCTTTCCATGTGTCTTTCTTTTGGGGGGTTTTTCACTGGCTGGTACCAGCTCGGTTCAGTTCAACGGTGGCTGAATATTCGGTGCATTCCTAAATCAACATGAACTTCTGATACTGATAGAACGGCAACAGCTCGAGCTGCAACACTGGGGGGATACAGAAATTCCAGTGGCACAGAAATGACTCTAATGGTTGTCTTACACAATCAGCCCCTATTAAAACGTTGATAATTTACATCAAATCTAGCATACACAGCTGTTAACAAATGATTTAACATGTTTGGAACATCAGATGCACGGTAAACTCACGTAGATAACCTTTATGCCCATAGCTATTCCAGTTGTTTATAGGTAAACACTTGCCTTATGAAGTTATAGAAGATAATACACCAAAACTTACATGCAAAACTACTCAAAGTCCGTCTTTTTCAGCAGAGTACAGACGTGAGAGTTGACTGTATTGCCCCTTTTCTCAGAGACAATTCCTTTGTTCCCTTCAGCCTTTGTTAGTGGCATCTTTGAGCCAGCTGTTGAGTTCATTCCGATGAAACATCTAAAAATTAAATATAGAAACATTAACATTTTTCACTCTGTGGCCATTCTGTTTCAAGCACTCAACATGACTGTGCACACTCAGTGTAAAACTATTGTTTTCTAATAGATAATACATTGCCTTCACTGACTCAGCTGTGCTCTCTATACCCCACATGGTCCTTCTGTGTGGAATCTTTCATTTCAGATTCCTTACACAGTCAAACTGGTCAGCTGGACCTCTGTCTACTTCCACAGATGAACCTGGGGCCATTTTCTGTTTTCTTTTTCTTGAGAGAGGGCTGTCATGGTTAATATGCCCCACTTGTGTTTTCAACCGTGTTAATAGGGCGTTGTAGGCACTTCCAATTTTTGTCCCATCTTTTAAAATATCTGCAAAACTTTTTGGATACCGATTGACAATTAACTTGGCAACCATAAGGCAGTCCAATCTGGAGGGATTTTTCTCAGTCAGTCTCATTTCATCCACAATTATTCTAACCTGTTATTCTAAACCTGTTATTCTAAATTCATAATAATTCTCAATTTTTCTAAACCCTGCGGAGTTTCGCAGTGGGACATCTCTCCTGTGCAGTGGCCTCCGTGATACCAGGTGGCATTTGGTCCAAGGCACTTCAAAATTGTCTGGCCATAGCCTGAATATTATAGTGTCACTGGAGCAGTTGCTTGCAGTGCTAATAGAAGAACTGCTGGTGGAAAAGCCTTGGGCAGTACTGTCAAAAAAATGCATCAGCAGGTTCTACCAGAGTCGGTGTCACACAAGTTTGGTCTGACAGGAAAAACAAGCACATCTCACATTAATATCACAAAATCAATGGAAAAACTGACAAATATTAACACCAAAGTGCTTACTTAAAAAATTCCAATATTTGTTATGATTTGTAATTACAACTACCTTCAGCACGCCATGCACTGAGAAGTTGTCAACACTGTATGAGTGAGTTGATGTCTCTCTGCTAGAGTAAAACACAAGTTTTTAAAATGTAGTAATTTTCTTACACTCTGTTTGAAATATGAGTGCTTACTTTCAAACTTCAGTGACGAACGAGAGGTCCAAACTGAAGCATTTTAAAAGAACCAAACTTATCATTTTACGCAGAATTCCCCACAAAGACACGGAAACTGCAAATATCCTCACTTTTTTTGGAGAACCGAACTGAAAAGTTGTCAGCAATAGAAAGAAGAAAAGCGTGCCTGCTCTGTGTCTTGTCCTCGTATTTTAGTGTTTTAAAATGAATAAAGTTATCTCAGTTTATTTAGTAAGCTGTGCCCTGTCTAAACATAGGGTATAGAGAGTTATTTCAATATTTCTTTTGTGTACGAGTCTTTACATGCTGCTAATGCTAACCGTGAATGCTAACTGCTAATGTGTTTATCTCTCGGCCCTCTCACACACCCATTCACACACACACACACACACAAACAAATATTTCCTTCCTTGTCCCTGACTTAACTGAGCATCAGCACAGAGAGCTGTCTTGTTCTTTTGTGTACGAGTCTTTGCATGCTGCTAATGTTGACCGTTAAGGGTCAACGTTTTTTAAGCTATAAAGTTTTCTATTATTATAATTTACCGTTACATTTTCTCTATGGGTAATGCATTAAACTGAGTTTAAAATAAAATTAAAGTGTTTGGGAGCATATTTGGGGTCATATTTAGGGTTTACACTAAAGCGGGGGATTGCTGTATTCTTCCCTGAGGATACCCAATTGGCAATCTTATCCTTAGCAGTAATCCTCTGAGAGCAAGTATACTGCACAATCTCTCTCAAGAGCAAAATCATCATCCAGGCTTTACTTTCAGAAGGATTTTTTATTTTGTCCCCAACCAAGAGAGGCAACACTGGCAACAAGCACCAGTTTTGGACTTCACTTCATTTCTCCCTCCCTGGAATAAACTCTGGAGGGAAACTGTTGAATACTTTGAGTTGTGCATAAGTAAAATGCTTCTCTTGATCCACCAAGTGGTTAATGTAAAGTGCCAGGTCAGAAGAAACAATTCCCGCAAAAAGATCATGGTGGAAGACCTTGTTGAATACAGAGTCAAATTTTATACCACCTGCTGAGGCTGTATTATTTTCTCTCTGGTCTACTACATGTAGTACTGTGCAGTATAAACGGTATGTGATATAAATTTGCTGTTTCCCCACTGATTTAAACAGAAAATTTAACAGTACTTTGCAGTATTTACCTTGTGTGGCAAAATGACTCGCCAACTCAAAGCAAATATCTGAACCTATGATAAAGACTAAGGTTTCTGCTTAATTACAACTAGGTTCAAACGCATCTCTCCCGTTTCATTAAAAAGGAAGTTGCGTGCCAGTCGCACTCACTCGCTCACCTTCTCCCAAACGGACGCAGCAAACAAAACGTGTCACAGAGAAGTTCGTGTCTGTGGTTGAGTTCGACAGTTCTTAAATGCGATGTCCACTTGCTTCTGTAATATAGGTTGAATCACGTTAGTCACGACATGCTGTATTATGGATATGCAGCTTAGCGACAGAGACCTAATGTAACTGGTCTGAACTACTTAATAGTGTTAAATAGTCTTCTACTCAGGGATTGACATAAGCGGTACACATGCAAGAATTTGCGTATGTGGTACAACAAATGCCGTCTTCACTTTACTGCGCAAATGCGTACCTAATTTGAGTAACTTCATACTCGATCTCTAAGTACCACTTAGGAAAGGAAAACCTTAAAAAGAATAATGACGTGTCAAGATATGGTTCCTGCCGGTCCACGGAATCTCACTTCTGCACCAATCAAAATTCAGTCAGAGCAGGTCTGATGTCAGCACTTCTGTAACCCCCCCCGCCCCCTCGACTGTATGGCTCGCTCCGACATGAGACCCGTCCAAAGAGGAGTAATCTGCCTTTGTTCCACGGATCTGAGCAAGACGCTTTTTCTCACTTGACAGCCACAAAAACAGAAACTGGCTGAAACCCACCCCAAGTGGCTCTGCCAGCATGCAATCCTCATTTTGACCACTTAGTGGTGAGAAAGCAGACACACCCATCATATTAGAGTGCCCATGGTAAGGTAAAAACTGAATTTGGGTGCGTACCAATTCATTAATGTAGGGTACTACATTACTTATTAGAGTACTACAGCAAAAAAATGTCAACCCCTGGTTATACTGTTATATCCTAAACAAAATATGAACTCACTAGTGATGTTCAAAGTTCTCTCCTTTGTTAGCTTCACCGTATACCACTGTGGGCATGGTGTTCTTTGGGTCATGTTCAGCATTTCTCTCTCTCCTGACATGGCGGGTCGGGTTGATGCCAAAGAGCTCCGTTTTGGTCTCATCTGATCTCAGCACTTTCTCGCAAGCCTTTTCGGAATCATTTAGATGTTTACTGGCAATGTGCCTTCTTGAGCAAAGGGACCTTGTGGACACTGCAAGATTTCAATCAATGATGATGTGTTGAGTTACCAATGGTGTTCTTAGTGACTGTGGTCCCAACTGCCTTCAGATCATTAACAAGCTCCTCCTGTTCTGGACTGATCCCTCACCTTTCTCATGATCATCCTCAAGATATTGCATGATTGCATGGAGCTCCAGACTGAGGGCAATTGATTCTCGTTTTATATTTCTTCCATTTCCAAATAATCGCTTCAACATTTGTCACCTTCTCACCAAGCTTCTTGCTGATGGACTTGTAACCCATTCCAGCTTTGTGCAGGTCTACAGGCTTGTACTTGATGTCCTTTAACAGCTCTTTGGTCTTGCCCATGGTGGTGGAGAGGTTGGAATGGAAGAAAATGATTCTGTGGAAAGGTGTGTAGTATAGACATAACGAGTTAAGATCAGGAGTATCTGTAATTGATAGATTGATTGCAATCTGTGTGCAACATGGCACACAGCCAGTCTGTGAGGGCTGACTGGGTTGTAGGGGTACACACTGTACCTAACCAGCTTGAAGCTAATTTGTATTTTTTTTGCTATTGGTCTTACACGGGAGATAGCTGAGATGGAGATACAAGCCAACTAAATCACCTGGTTTTAGGTTGCTGTTTAGACAGCAAAAGGACTTTAGCCTTACCTTTCACACAGTTGTCACTGTTCCACCGGGCTTAACATGGTTTTTGATCCTTGTAAATTTTTTTAATCATTAAACTTCTCCCTTCTGTGTGCTTTTATTTTTGGGACTCAAATGTAGCACTTGTTTTTCCTTGATTATATCACTTTGATCAGTTGTAAACAGTGCAAACTGGTATTCCTGCCGGATCAGTCACATCAGTATAATCACTCAGTTCTGATATATGATAGGATTGATCCCTCTCTGCTTGTCCTCCTATGTTGACAGGTTACAGGAATTGCTCTTTGAGACTTTAACTTTTAATGTCTGTATGCGTATGTATGTATAGTGACCTCATACCATTAACAGCAACGTTATACTACTAGGGTGAGTTTTTTGTTTTAATAGTGGAGTTGCTGCATCAAATTGGCGAAATCAATTGGCAACAAATCTTGTATGGATTGCATGGCTTGACAACACTTACATTTCTTTTCTAATATTATGTCAGTTATTTAAAAGAAAATGCAAATAGTTGAGACTGCCTTGCAGTCTTGTACCTAAACTGTATAAAATGTGTAAGCATGTAATTTTAACATGGTTTAAAAATATGATTCCCTGTAAATACAGTGAAAACAAACTTGTTTTTGTAATTGTAAAAAAATAGATAACATATTTTTGACATATTTTTATTAGTATTTATCATGTTTATGTTTAAATAGTATTTGGGTAGTTGCTCTTTAACAAAGGGGTTTAAAGGCTTTTAATAATCATTCTATCATTTTTTTTTTCATAAAACTAGAATTTATTTGAATGACATGATGATGTTCAAGCATTCATAAATGGGTGCTTTAGAGTTCAAAATGGACTATAAATAATTTGCAAATCTGAGGGCCTTGTCTGGCCTTAAAAAATTATTTCCTCTGTTTGAAAATACCCAGAAAGGGGAGCTCTTACTTTTTTTCTTATAATAAAATGGCCAAGAAGAAATGCAGTACGTCAGTTTTCCATCTTTTTTTACATACTCTTCAGGGATGCCATACAAAATTCCAGCTCAAATGGATATTTCTGTTAGTGGGTAAACTTTGCTTATTTGAGGACCTAGAAATAAAAGCTATTACTTGATTAAAGGCTGGAAGATTATATCTGCACCCTCTGTTCTCCCAAATAGCAGCATATCACCTGGTCATATAAGTGATCACAGTATGCTTTGGTCATATAATAAGTAAATGTCACTTACAAATCAAAGGCTAGGGTGTCTAATATATCCAAGCAGAGTAATGTGAATTTGACTAAATGGCCCCACTCGGCCTATTTATTGATTGGGCAAATCACAGCAAGCACTTGAGGGTATTGTCGATGTGTAAATTGGGTGCCTTTAAGTCACAGCCAGTGTTGCTAAAAATACCTATCAGCCACATCAATCCACAGACAGGGAATAAACGTAATTATCTCTGTACAGTGACATCAGTCAGGAGGTGGGATATATTAGGCAGTAAGTGAACGTTCACTTCTTGAAATTCATGTGTTGGAAGCAGGAAAATGAACAGACATAAAGGGACAAATTGTAATGATTTAGACCAGCGGTCCCCAACCTTTATTTGGTCACGGACCGGTTTAGTATCAGAAACTATTTTCACGGCCCGGCCTTTAAGGAGTGGCAGATAAATATACGTATATTATACAAATAAATGATAC
>JBBPDB010023251.1:0-12247 GCA_037974465.1 Brachypetersius altus | reverse complement strand
GAGAGCGAGAGTGAAGGACAGTGTCCAGAGAGAGCGAGAGTGAAGGACAGTGTCCAGAGAGAGAGAGAGTGAAGGACGGTGTCCAGAGAGAGCGAGAGTGAAGGACGGTGTCCAGAGAGAGTGAAAGTGAAAGACAGTGTCCAGAGACCAAGGTGAACATCAAATACATAATACATAAAAGGAGCATTGACCAAGTGCCGCACATGTAAACGAAAACACCATCTCTGAACAATTCAGGCAAAAGAGGTCAAATGATAAGTGTAACAGTTACAATATTTTATTCAAATTCAGTGAAAATGAATACGTGTAAGAGCTAATACCAGAACGCTACAATGTAAACATTCTATTTACATTACATTTACAATATGTTTCTGATTATCCTGTGCATAAACACTTCACAGTGTGAGCGGTTACATATGAACTAGTATAAATATGAACTGGTATAAATATACATGGCCAGAGTTTTCTCTTTGGGGGTCTTAGTTGTTGTTTATCCCAACAACTGCACTACCCTTTGGACAACATTGGCTATAAATAGTTTAGAAAGCCGTAATAGACACCAAGTGGATGACAGAGATAATACAGTTGTGAATGCACTTATGCATAATAAAAAAACAGTCTTCTGATTGCTGTCAAAATTCAGAACTGATGTTAGTATGAGAAATACATTTGTTTCTTATATATTTCTTTTTGAACCTAAACATAAAAGCCCCGTCTCCTCTGTGCGGTCCGAGTCTGGGCCAATAACCTTAGCCCTAATAATGCATTGGGCCTGGCCATTTCGCACGCTTTAGGGAACTCGCTGAAATCCATGATCTCTATATTATTGACCCACTAATGCGTCCTATCATCAATTCTTCTCGAACACAAACCTGTCATTGCTGGAAATGTCCTTTTCAGAAAATCCATTAATAAACAGTAATCCCTGGAGAGCTTGTTTTTACGGGTGGACACACAGCTTTGTTTACCAGTGGGCAAGAAAAATCCATTAGGTCTGCTGTCTTCAGTGAAACGCAAACTGATCAGATGTTTTAACATCACCAGAACGGAGAGGGTCACCCAGACGTCCACTTGGGGCCAGCGGTCCGGGCTGAGGGGTCCATTTTGCTCGCTTGTAGTTTGGGCAGCTACTAACGGTGGCTTTATCTGTTTACTTACCAACATGTAGGCCTTGTAATCTGTAATCCTCTCTGAAATCCTGCCATAATCAGCCTAAATCTGTCGCCTCTGTGCTGAAACCTGATGTAGTGAAACGTCTGGCACGTTCAAGAGGCCAAAGAAAACAGCCGTAGCTTTGCATTGGGAGTCGTATCTAACGGGACGGGGTTAAACCTCTAGCACGAGCAGAACAGCGCGTGTCATAATGATGTACATCTATGCCGCTGCACATGCGCGCCTGTCACTAGAGCTTAGAATCGTATTCATCCGATGCGCATCTTCAGCCGCATGTTAATGGACAGTGGTGGCAGGAAGGAAAATAGCTCTCGGTAATAAATTTTGAAAAAAGGGGCCCTGACTCGAGCATTATTCTACACCATCAATACTGCACGTCCTTGGACAGGAGCTTTCATCAACATCCGCACCATCGCTCGCAAAACAATAAGAGGAGAGCGAAGAGCGGCTGAAACAGAGCATAATGGGAGGCTTGAAAGATGTCGAATTCACAAATTTGAAAGAAAGAGAGGGAGGGAGAATAGAGACAAAGAGGAAACAATCTAGAAACAGGAATCGAGAGAGGGACCGCAGGAAAAAACAATTAAAAGGCCTCTTTAGTGGCCTCAGTCCGGTGCTTTGGCTGAGTCACACTTATCCTGAGATTATATGCAGATCCTGTGATTGCTGGCAAACAATATGGTGAAACTTAATTAACAGCATTAGGGTTCAAGTTTAGTGTTGATTTGATAGAATACGTTACACTTATCTTAATGCTCAGTTGCATCTAAGAGAATTGAAAACCGCCACCATTCCACCATTAAGGCCTGTGGTAAACAAAGATGTTCCAAACCTGATAAGAAACCTTTTTCTACCTAACCTTTGTGTCCAGAAAAATCTTATATCTCACCCCATGGGTTAACTGTAACAGACTGAGTAATTCGCTGTAACAGAATCTCCTATAGAATCTCCTGGAGATCTACTGAACTGTGGAGCGCTTTCCTCGCCGAGATATGCAACTCGGAAGGTCGCGGGACAAAAGTATTGGGACAAAGCGGCAAGGTGAACGGGTCCCCTTCTGTAAAAACATAAAAGCAAAAATGCCTTTTTTTTCCATGTTATTGAGGGGATTTCCACGTAAAAAAATATCTGCGTGTGACTGAATCCACGACTACTGATCTGCGTGAAACTGGGAGATTAATAGGTATATTCTCACCAAGTACATACACACATACTGTCAGGGCTGAGGGGGCGAGCCCTCGGAGCACGGAGCACACAGGAAACCAGGGATCCATGCAATGTGTTTAGTTTTATTTAACAGAAAATGAAAACAGAACTAAAACCTGGCTCAATGGCTGCTCCAGAACAAGAACAAGAACGTGGCAGAAAACTCGAGGAACATGAGGCAAAAATGAGGTGATGGATAGACAGTGAGGACTAAAACAAACAGGGCTTAAATCCAAACAGAAATCAGTGGGCGAAACAGCCAAGAGGTGAAAACCAAAGACATGTGACACAGGAACAGAACAGGGATTAAAAATAAAAGACCCAAAACACAACCAAAAACAGTGGCCCTCACCAGCCACTGGCCTAACCGTGACAGCTTTACATGAAGTGTGTAAACAGCTATTTATACATTTATACATCAGTGCTCATATAAAGATGTTTCTGATCTTTTTCCACCCATAACTGAAACAGCCTCGTAAGACAAATCACAAGAATCAAATTTTCTATAATAAAAAAAGTCCTTCTGGTTATCAGTGGTGGTGTTTTGGAAGGTAGAGGCCTCATAGGTCATGTAGCTTCCATTTATAAAACTCAACAGGTTTCAACTGTGTGTCTGGTTGAACAGTTTGGAAGACCTGAGGCTTTTCTTAGCTTGCACTTCATCACAAGCCTAACACTCTACACTGCTAAGAAAACATTTAGCCTTGCGCTGAAGAAATACTGAAATTTTAATGAGATCCTTCTGAGCTCACCCAACAGACATTAGCCTGTCATCCACAGCCTGTAGGTGGAGCCATTCAGCAGTGCTGGCACACACTCGTCAAAACGACTTTCTCTGTGTTTAATGAGCAAAACGTCTTTGTAGAAGCATTCACTGGGACCATGGGGGCCCCATAAGGGTCGTGACCCTCAGGTGGGGAACCCCTGTCCTTGATTCTTATTATGCATGATGGAAGAGTGGGGCAGAACAGAAATGACAGAATTGCTGATGTTTGCTAATATTGCTCCCTACTGATCCTCATTAGAGCCTTTCAATCAAACGAATTGACTTGAGTCATGCATTCATTAGTCAAACTAGTACGTGACAGCCTGTTCAAAGCTGCTGCTGGTGACTGCATGACAGGTAAGGCCTTAATGAGTTCACACAGCCGTACAGTGACTGCAGACAGAGCGTTCTCTCTTTTCTCTCTCTCTCTGCATGCTGGGTCACTGGGAGAGATAAACCCTTTGGCTTTCTGTCTAAAATCTCTTCATCTGTAAAGAGGGGAAAATTAGGGCGAGCTGACGAGACTCTCGGGATCTTAATAGTCCTCCCTTACAAATACATGAAGAGAGATAAATTCTTACACAGAATTTGAGTCTACGAACACTCGTTCACGAGATAAATATAAATCCCCTGATTTCCTCTCTCCCTAAAATCCCTTTATCTCTTCCTGCCACATCCACACCAGCCAGACCACCAGGCAGGTACAGAGAGGAGCGGATAAAGAGGACAAAGACAGAGAGAGGGAACAGATGAGGAGAGCAAGGTCAGAGAGAGAGAGAAAAAAAGAGAGAGAGATGGAGACAAAATAAATATGAAGATGTGCAAATAGAGACAGAGAGGAACAGAAAGAGAGATACATTAAAAAATTCAGAGAGAGAGATGGATAAAAAAAATACAAATATATTCGACAGTAGAGAAAGAGAAAGAGAGACAGATTAGAACTGAGAGAGGCTGATATGGAGAAAAAGAACTATGAAGAAATATGAGAAAATAGAGATGATGGAGAGAGTAAAACTATCAAAAATTGAGTAAAAATTGAGAGAGAGAGAGAGAGAGAGAGAGAGAGAGAGGCAGACTAATGGAAAAAAATGAAACACGGTTAGTTATATAACAGCTCATACAATTGATATTACCTTAATACTTCTAGTTTATTGAAACAGTATATGAACTTCCATGAACCCGTTCACAGCTGAATGTGTTTGAAACATCTTTGAGAACATCTTCTTTGAAAATGCTTCTGAATTGTAATACAAATTATTATAATGAATAATTCCACATACAATCCCCCCTCCCATCATTGTAATGCATTAATGATATCTTTGAAAGCTAAAGATTCAAATAGAATTTTCTGCATGAGAATGAGCTCGAATTTCAATTCATTTTACTTTAATCAGTAAACGAACATGCTTGATTCTGTCCAGTAGATTAATGCAGATCTCGATCACTGCCAGTGTTACTGTGACAGCAGACCTATACAGGCTGATAGGGCTCTGTTTTCTTGAATAAGATTGCAGGGATAAAGGCCTGTCTAACCTCTCTGAGCTGTCAGTGTGAGAGACACCCCTGTGCTTTCAAATACAGGGCTGTCAGTGTGATATCAAAGACATGTCCTCTGTACACATGATAGCTAACGATGGAGCTCAAAAAGCTCGACTGCTCGCTCCTATTGTGCGGATGGAGAGTATCAGTGGTCGGCGTTTCTCGCAGGTTATATCACATCAGTTATATCACATAACTGTGTGGATGCAGCCTTGCTCTCAGCATTCATGTGGATGTTATCTTGACACACACCACCTACCTAAACATTGTTGGAAGCCAAGAACATCCCTTCGTGGTAACACTCTTCTGTAATGGCATTGGCCTCTTTCAGCAAGTTTATGTGAGCTGCCGAGGAGTTCGAGGTGTTGACCAGCCCAATGCACATGGAGGCCCAAACTCACAACTTACAGGATGAGCTGAGATCTCACAGCACACTTTCTGAGATCTTGTGGAGTCCATGCATTGACAGGTCAGAGCCGTTTTGACTCAAGGGCTGCAATACAGCATTAGTGAGGTATTTTTATTGTTATGTCTGATCGATGCACTCACATACTTTGTACTTTGAGGGGGTACAAGTACAGAGAGATTATTAAACCATAAATTTGTAATTAAGGTTCCCATAGGTTTCAAATAACGTGAGTTTCGAAATCAACAGATTAATGCTTACAAAGTTTGTGTCAAATACAAAGAGTTACGCTGTCGCAACCTGTAACAGTTAATTTTTTAAGTACATTTTTTCTTTTAGTGTGAGTGGGCCTTTACCATCAAAGAAGGAAGCAAACAGGAAAACACTGACATT
The DNA here is from genome assembly GCA_037974465.1 of Brachypetersius altus. NCBI lineage: Eukaryota > Metazoa > Chordata > Actinopteri > Characiformes > Alestidae > Brachypetersius > Brachypetersius altus. The sequence continues at coordinate 6,764 of JBBPDB010023251.1, read as the reverse complement.
GAACACTGTGTGTTTGTGTGTCTGTGTGTGTGTGTGTGTGTGTGTGTGTGTGTACGTGTGTGGTGTGTGTGCACACGTGTTTGTGGTTTGTCTTATCTGCGGGGGTTCAGGTGACAAATGTAAGTGGAACATTTTTTTTGTTCCATTTCCCTACACTATCTATACTACACTCTGGTCAGTAATAACAGCAGTACTGTAGTTTTGAAACCCTAATCCATTTTTGCATTAGGGTTTCAATGCAAAATATTAATATTAATGTGGTGTAAAAAATGCCTAATGCATTTTTTACACCACATTAATATTAGACTAGACAACCTGCTGATTTAGAGCATTAAACTGGTTTCTAGTCAAAATCAATTTTTTTTTACCCAAGCATGCACACAATTCCCTGCCGGTTCAGGAGGGCGGTGGTGAACATACTAGTGATATCCCCCATGGCATCTGTTTCTGAGCAGTGAAACTGAGGGTGTTGCAATTCCATGTTACAACAGTTAAAAATGTAAACCTACATTTAAAAAGTATCTATTATAAACATGCTCAAGTATCTAAAAATAAATGGGGAGTGTTTTATCAGATACGCTAAATGTTGCCCCACGCTGATGCAGTGGGTAGTCTCAGTTTGCATGGTCTCTTGGTGGTGGTGTGGGTTTCCTCCAGGGTCTCAGTCCCTCCTCATCAGGTGAACTGGGGAGTGAGTATATGAGTGAATGGTATTTGTGTGTGTGTGTGTGTGTGTGTGTGTGTGTGTGTGTGTGTGTGCGCGCGCCTGGGATTGAATCCAGGTACCTGTGACCCTAGTGAGGATTGAGCAGTTACAGAAAGTGAATGAATGAATGGTCTGTGGTGGGTCATCTAATTGACAGCACTGGTCCGTTAGCACAGTTGTGGGCAGTTAAATGTACATTTATATACATTTGTTTACAAAATTTAACAGAACAGGCCAATCCACTACTGCATAATTTATAAACCCCTCGTTCCCTTCCAGAAGTTTAGGTGGCGTGTGTTCAAATTATGTTCATATCAGTGTCAATCACTGTTTCATCACAGTGGTGGTGTGGTGGTCTGTCTCCCCTGAAGCGTGGAGAAGACGGGCTGCGGTCTGTAACTGCAGCCCTACAGTGTGACCCATGTGGTCAGTGTTTCTGATAAACTGGCAAATACAAAGTTCCTACTCAAAGTCATTAGATACATATACACTCTACCTGCACAAATGACAAAAGCTAACTCCATTATTCTGTGTTCAGAGAGCCAACACAGAGCAGTCATCTTCATTGGTAAAATGAATGCATGCCTCAAAGCTGTGTGTGTGTGTGTGTGTGTGCAGAATAATGATTGCTGTGCAAATCTTTTGGTCCGGCACAGTAATTAACGCCATGCATTTGCAGCCTTGAACCTGAGAAGCTGTTGTATTCCACTCTCGCAAAGAGAATAGGCAGAATCAGTTCAGAGAGGGAGAGAGACGGCGTGGAGGATTCAGCACAAGAGCGAGGAAGAAAGACGCACTGCAACCAGAGATTATGGACTAAACAAAAACACATAGTAACACACACCTGTGTTAGCACTGTAGCATGTGAATGTGAAGAACCGAAAAAAGGAAGAGACTGAGGACTGAGAGAACAGTACACAGACTTATTTAATTATTTACAGAAAGTTTTAAACAACACAACAAATAACTCAACACTACACTTGCTGCAGTGACCCACAAGATCTGTAACACAGTGTTCATGAGGTTACACAGCCCCTATAAAAACCATTCATTAGAAATGACATAAATCTGTATAATCATGCACAAAGTCTTATTGTAACATTAAGGCACAGCAGAGTTACAAAAATAGTACATGTCTGCCTTACCATAAACACACAAACATTTTTAAGACCTTATTCCAGAAAGGGAGTCATGTTGACCCTGACTGAGGTGACTGAAGATTGGACATAAACAGCCTTTATAACAACTGAAATATGCTGGAATAGATTTAATAACAGTTCATGAAGATTTCTGCCAGGTGTCACTTATGTGGGTGTTTGCAGCCTTATGAATGCCGTCTTTCAGTAACGTGTCACTAGAGCTTTTATTTCCTTCCTCAGAATAAGAGAAAAGACTCTGAACTCAAGGACCAGCTGTCAAAAACCTGCATTTTATGTTTCTGAATGATTCAGTTTGGCTAAAAGTTGAAGTACTATTGGCATTCCAACATACCAAGTGTGCTGGTCATTTTTGTAGCACCACAGAAAGCAGAGTGAAGATTATGGTCCCTTAGGAAGCATAAGGAGAGAGGCAAGTTCAAGAAGAAACTCAAAGCATTTCTCAGTCTCGCATCTCTAACAAGACGAGATTCAGTGTGGCCTTAAGAATCTTGCCAGCTGATGCAAATCAGTGACCATTCTGGATGAGATAAATAGTGGCAAAGACAGCGGTCTGAGTCAGAACGATCTGTGCTGACCTCTCAGGAACATGCCAATGTCCTTATCTCATACAGACAGACGCGCACACACCACACACACACACACACACACACACACACACACACACACACACACACAAAGACTTAAAGTTTACACATGGAGAACACATACATTTCTAACCATAGTTCCATAATTCTAAATCCCGTATTTCTAATTATAAGAGACTTTAAGGACACAAGCTAAATGAATATGTATCCAATTATTCATGTGATATTGATTCAGATTTCCAACTCCTTCAGTGTAAACTGCTAAGGAAAGGACGAGCATAAGCAAGGTCTTTTTAGAAGCTTCTCAGAACTTGAGAACATCATCTTAAAGAGTTTTTTTCTGGAGAGTAAATGGGAAAATGCTGTGGTTTTTGAAGTCAAATATGGTTTGAAAGCTCTGACTGTACCTGAGCCCTGCCATCCTATCACAGAGAGCTGTGGCTTTTCTCCAGAACTGATCAAAGATTACCTTGAGGTTAGAGTGGAGGGTCTCTGCACACGCATAGTGAGCGCTGGTTAATGCTGTTGATTCACCCTGATGTTTGGGTGCTCTGGTTATTTACATGCTGTGGGCTGTGTACACCCCGGTCCCAGCCTAGATTGGACTCTCTCTGATGTTTCTATTTCACAGTGGCAGATTGCAATTTACCCTTTCCACCCAATCATGCAGATGCAACAGCTGAGCACGCATAGCTGCTAACTGTTTCCTGGGCTCGGATGCCATGCATACCAATAAATCTACACATATAAACAGCCACACACACACGAGTGAATGCATATGCCAATATTTGGCTGTGACTGGACATTTTGGGTTGTGCTATAGTATGAAAACTGTTTGAAGAAAAATCATACCCAAAGCTGTATTTGGGGGAACTCGTTCTCTATGATTAATAAAAGGTGTTGTTGCAAATGTGGGGACAAAGAACAGTAGTGACTAATCACTTCTATAAAAAGCCAATGCAATTTCAGCACAGTGGTACGTCTGTGAGTAAAAATGAAACATAGAATTGCAGATCATAGATGACATATTACACACAATAAAACACACAGCTGCAGGTTTACAGGGGCTTAAACATAAAAATCTGTGTATTTTTTATACTTAAAAAAGTAAAGGCGGATGAAAAACAGGGACAATTAATTAAAGGCCTGAATTATTAAAGGGCCCATAACAAGGAAAACTGAATGTGATGCAATATGCAAACATGGTTAAAGTCTTAAAACAGGCCATTCTTTCTACAGTCAAGACTGCGCATGCATGGAAACCAAGACTTAAAACTAGCTTATTTTCACCAGCTTGGTTTTTTTGTGATGTCATAAAACACAGCACATATAAATGTATCCACATTCTCAGCTATTCTTTTCCCACTGAAGTCATAAGGAGTTTTCTCCTTGAGCCACAACACACGACATTCACTTGGAACTGAGGTTATTTTATATGCCACGTTTCTGTGTCATTAAGGCAGAGTAACAAACCCTGTAGACAAGTCCTGAGGTTGCTCTGTGTTTCTAGCACCCCCTCCTGGAGACCACATGTGTTGCTGCAGCAGTGGGGTGATCAGGGCACTAGGGAAAGTAGACCATAAAAACAGAGCTTCAGTGGTCCAGAGTGATCAGAAATATTCTTAAGCCTTGGAAAAGGGTAGATGTCTGAGAGGAAGATGGCATCTGTTTATGTTCATTTTACCTAAACTTCACATGTCACCTACATAATACATTATTATTTTTATGTACTAGAAGTAATGCTTAATAATCTGTTTAGGAATCTATTCAGAACATAAAGCACCAAAATGAAAAATGTAAACATTGCTACGTCTCTTGTAAACATGCTCACTTGCATCCCACAATGCTGTCGCAGTGTCTAGATGGAGATTTTCCAGTTATTAGAGTAGGACAAACCCCCATTTGATGTAAACTACAACTGCTTTGGAATGGATTTGGAGACACGGGGAACAATTGAAAACAAGGTAACAATTCTGTCAAACTGATGAAGGTACCGATCATTTCATACATATAAATACTTCTCTACTGTTTACTGTGTAAAAGACTATGTGGCACAGATTGTCCATAGAGTTTGAGCATATTAAAATGAAGACAAAAACCATTATTCTCAATGCTCTGTTCCTATATTCCACCAGCTAGGTTGAGAAGGCAGTGAGATACAGATAGCCTTTGCTGCTTTATTTGGCTTCCACCTGTGTAGAGGAATGACTCCAGGCAAGGACATCAGCCGCAGCAAACCAGCCATCATTCATAACTCCCCACGTGAAAGGCCACAGGCTCACAGTCAAGGGCGGAGGACGACATAGCTTGCAGAACCACCTACTCTTGCATGGTCAGATCACTTAGATCTACTCACATAGGCCAGATCTACGCCCTTAAACGCAAGAAGATTTTGTCATGTGCACACACACACTCGCACTGAAATGCGCACGTGCATCTGAACATGAACACGGCGTTCGTCAGGAAGACCATTCAGATTCACAGCGAAGCAAAAGCAGAGTGGTTTACAATTCCTCTCTTATTTACTAAAGCAGCTCTGCTGTGTGTGAAAGTTTATATAACACATTTTTACTACTAATGCCTCTACTAACAGCAAAGAAGTGAGACAGAGGCGTTTAACACCTTACAAGGCTGGTGCTGGTGAAAGACTGTCTTCTCAGGATGTGGTATTGCAGTTACCTAGAAGAAACGTCATGTGAATATGAATGTGTTCGCAACATAAGAGGAGCTCTGCTAATCTAAAGTCATCTCTTTTACACAATCCTGCTAAAATGGCCAAAGGTGGGGTTTTTAGGAGTCTTAATGGTCTTTAATGCTGAGCATTACTTGCATAGTAATCAGTGTCTCACCCATTCTGTGAAATATTTCAAAATATGCCACAATCCCACCATGTCCCAGTAACACAAAGTGGCAGTGAAGCTGAGGTCAGTTTTAAAGCACATACTATTTGCGAACACACAGAGGGATGTGTACTGTCTTGCAGAGAAACATTAATCTAGTAGCACTTTGTTTCAGGCCACTTTTATAATGCCTCTGTTGTTTCTGTTATGGCTTATCAAGCAAACAGCTGTTGAGAACTGACTGCCCAGGGTGATTATCAACCTTCTGGGGCCTTAAGATACATCCTACTAAGAAGCAACTGTATCGTTATGGACCCCCCTGTTGCGTGTGGGTGCTACATGGTTAATACCGTGAATCATATATAATACCATATATTCAATATATTCATGTATTGCTTTGAATGAAACAGATGAACTAAGCGGTGCTGAACTACTACAGTGCTTTGCTAGATGAATCCTATGCACCAGACGTTAGGAGTAAATATGCCTAATAAGTGGTTCATTGTTGATGGGTTGATATAAATGAAAGGAAAATAAACAAAGTCCTTATACACACAAACAGGTAAGGATTGCAGAGATGATTGTAATGTTTAACACTCACAAGAAAGGCTTGAAAATGCTTAATTCATTCTTGTTGTTGAAGTGATAATGGGATGCCAGCACTAGCGCTTTATATGGACATTAAAATGCATTGTAATGGTATAAAGAAGCTGTATTTTATGTCTCTAAAATGGACATTACGAACAATTTAATGTGAACAATCTGGTTAAACTGTCAGGCAGTGACAGGGAAGGTAGAGGTCAAAGCAACGTTCCAGGGTATTTAAGCATAGGTCAAAATGTAGGAGGGTGTCAGAAAGTGCGAGGTGACGATTATGAAAGACAGTTGTCTGCAACTGCATAAAGGCCAACTGCCTATATTTCCAGCCCACATGACAAATGGTGGTGGGGTCTCTGAACTCTCCTTCTTTCTCTCGCTCTCTCTGTTTCTCTCTCTATCCTCTCTCTCTCTCTCTCTCTCTCTCTCTCTCTCTCTCTCTCTCTCTCTCTGTCCACCGATGAAAGGTGTCAAGACTTAATCAGTGCATCTCTCCTGCTCTCTCCAGGCAAATGACTCTGCTCCTCACATATAAATAAATCACCATATCTGTGTAATGTGAGCACTTTTCAAAACGTACCGGTTTTCTATAACCATCACCAGTACCCTACCCCCCACCACCACCCCCCCACCCCCCAAATAAAGAAAAGAAAGGAAGACCAACCCCACCCCCACCCCCAGGTGTCTCAGATGTGGCTTCCAGCTAATGGCTGTTTTGCTTGCAATGCCACTTGGTGATGATCAAAAACAGAAGGAGGATTGAGAGAGAGAGAGAGGGGGAGAGAGAGAGTGAGAGAGAGAGAGAGAGAGAGAGAGAGAGAGTAGTGGAATCTAAGATGCAAGAGAGGCCGCTGGGAGATTTCTTCTCAGCGTTATG
>JBBPDB010023241.1:0-12247 GCA_037974465.1 Brachypetersius altus | reverse complement strand
TCTCTCTCTCTCTCTCTCTCACACACACACACACACACACACACACACACACACACACACACACACACACTCTCTCTTTTCTCTGTCTGTTTTAGAGCAGAGGCCTGTCTGTGCTGGGAGTGGATGATTGATGAGGGAGAGGGCCAAGGCCGAGCACACGCACACACACATGGCTGAATGGAGCTGGGGCCTGCATGCGAGTGTATTGAAGCCAGCAGTCCAGGAGAAGGTGCTCTGTTGTCCCCTAATCCAGTTACCCATCAAGCCACCAGCCGTCTGAGGCACCAGTAGGAGAGGACGAAGAAGAAATGCGTGGACATGGAAAAGGGAGAAGAGAGGAGAGGAAGGGGAAAAGAGGAGAGAGTGGATTAGGGGGGTCGGAATAGAGAAGAAACACGCATAACCCCTGCTGGGAGAAGAAGAAAGAGAGAAACAGTTCAAGAGTTAAAGAATGAGTGAAACAAGGGACTCTGGGAGTGCAGAAGCTTGGGGTTAAACAAGAACCTTCCTTGGAATTAAAAAATGTTGCTACAAAACAGCAACAACTGTCTGTGCAAACAGCAACAAAGTCTGTGCAAAAACATCTAGCTTTGTAGCGAGTGCAGAGAGTGAAAAGACATAAAGAAACTGGCCAACAGCGTTTCAGTGGATATCCCTTTAAGCAGAAAATAAAGTGAGGGTGGCTTTCTGTACTCTGTGTTATTTTCTCACTTTTCATGCTGCTCTCATAGTCCAAAAATATGATGCATTAAATTAATTTTATTACAAGGAGTACACATCCAAAAACATACATATATATTATATATAAATTACAAATATATTTGGCTAAAATGAACTATTTGCTGAGATGATTAGCTTATTGTCAGTTGTTTTCCTATGTCACCAATTTTGTTGTTTTAGTTCAGTGGAATAAGAAGCCTAGCCATAGGGGCTCCATGAGAGGCCTCCACACAATGCCATCTGCTCTCTGCTTCCCTGCACCTCATGCAGTACAGACATGGCATTGGTCAAAAGCACAATTAGCAGGGCCATCATCTCCCACCAGGGCCGCCAGGGGCTCTGACAAGGTATCCTGCAGCCCAGCGTTGTTCCTGACCCGAGGAGAGAGCAAGAGAGAGAGAGATGTCTTGCTCAGCAGGCACATTTTCAGCCTCCTTTTTCACTTCCTCCCTCCTTTTCTCATTAGCTGCAGTGGACAGTTCAAAGATGTTGCTGGAGAGCCCTCGAGGCAACCATAGCATGGCAAAGAAAATCTTTCTTGACTTTTTGAATAATCATGTCTGCATGTTTAATTGTTTTGGTACTTGTCAATTTGATGCATGAGTTATGTAATTGGTTGGGCCAATCATGCACAAATATGGGTGTATGCACATATACATGGCCTATTGTCATGCGTCATGAGAGATGAGAGGGGAAATATTAGTCACTGTGAAATAATAACTGCCAATTATAGGAACAATTTTTCTTTTTTTAATTTCTATATGCTAAAAAAAACTATTATTTGTAGATGTCTTTGCTTTTCACCCCTGTTTATATTGGTTGTTAAGTGTGAAATGAGACAGGCAATAAAACACAGTATTATTTTCATAAAAGTGTGGTTTATTTAAAAAAATAAAGAATTGGAGAGATCTGAGAACCCAACACGCCGCTGCACAGTATCACAATGAAACGGTTGACATGTTGTTGTCAAACCCACCACAGTGGTTAACAGTTCGAGGTAAACCTGTAGTACAGGATCACTGTGTATTTCTGATTAGAGCCAGAGCGGGAGGCCATATTTGAAGCCACAGGATCTTGTTAATCCAATTTTAACTTAGGATTTAATTGCTTAATTGAAGTGATTATTTAACCGTAGGAATCCCTTCCATAAGATCTGAATCTATTTCAGTCGTGGTTTCTTCATCTTCATACACTGAATGAACTGATTGGGTTTGATGTTGTCTAAACAAAAGCTGGAATGCTCATCTGAGCTACCATGGAACTGCACTACAGAATAAGACTAACTGATTGAAAAAAATTATGTGTCTATGATAAAATATTACATTGTGGAACATTTCAGTACATATACTTAAATCTTATAGGCTTGTATTGAAATATTACTATTGTTTTTCTAAGTTAAATTTTAAATACTTGGGGAGAGCAAATGAAAATTAGCCACTGACACACAATGATGGTGAATAATGTTTCACTCTTTAAAAATGAACAAGTAAGACAGGATAAAGCAAATTATAGAGGTTTGAAAAATTCTGAAATTTCAAACCTTTGCTGTTGTATGTAGATAATTGGCAAGGGTTTTTTGAAGAATACCCATATGATAACATGACAAATGCTTAAGCTGCGTAGTAAAAACATTTATTAAAAAAAACTGTGCTTGAGGGTTTAGGACCAGTTTATGTCAGTATTTCCAAAAATTTACTCTGCCTTGACATAAGGGTGCTAAAACTAAATATGTATTCAAAATAACACTTTTATGAAGTATCATTCCCAACGGAGCATATAGGGCAGATGCCTAATTAGCAAAAAAAAATGGTTTGTTCTTTATCTAAACAAAAGTGATATTTTATATATTTTCCCATTTGTAAATATGTACTTATGACTCATTGACCTTGGTCTTTTTTTATTTTACGCACAAGGGGAGTAGCCTGTGAGTGTCCTGTTAAGACTGTACCACCCATATATATGCAATGACAGCAAAGCTGACTTGAACTGATTTAAGCAAGTGGTTACCTAAATAAAAGTACTTAATTTGTATTGCTATGTAGTTAAAGCGAAAGTAGTAGTGTGCTTGCTTTTAAAGATACATATCAAAAGTAAAAGCACTGTGCCATTACAGTTATGTTGCATTATTCTGATGAAGACAAACAACTAGCTCTGTTTTTCATTTCTTTATTGATAGAGCTAAGATTGTGTTAGGTTTTCTCAATAGTTTCATGATGCCTTCAAACAGTATTTAAATGGAACAAATATCACTTTAGGTTCAGGTTTCATATGGCAATATAATGCTATTTATGTCATAAAACATGTCATTTTGAGAATACTGAAATAAGTGGTTTATAAATACTCAAGTATTGATTTTTAAAAATATAGACCTAAAATGTAATGTGTGGCTGCCTCCTATTCTACAGGCAATGCCGATCTTTGTATTTTCATGCCTAAATATTACAGAAGCAAATTTTATTTTTGTAGACAACTGAAGTTATAAAATCATCATGCACAATATAAAAAAATGAATTAAAGAATTAAGTAGAAAGCAATGACAAACAAACACACGTGCATTTTTTATTCTAACATCTTCTTTGAAGAAAAACAATTTAGATATTTCATTCTGGTATTGTACATAAGAGGAAAACATAATCTTTTTTATTATTGTTATCATCAATATCTTTCAAACTCTCAGTAAATACTGTTCACTGTCTCAGTCAGGCGATGCCATCGATCTGCCACTGCAGAATTATGACTGGGGGGTGGGAGATGAGAGAGAGAGAGAAAAAGAAAGAGAGAGAGAGAGGCCTTAGTCCGTATGCAGGACCATGAGCAAGCAGGAGAATAATCACGGCCTAATCAGATTCTTGCATTTGATAATGGACGGCAGGAAAAACGAAGTGGAATTCCAGGCAAATTTGTGCAAATGAAAAAAGATTCCCCCCTGACATGACGCACTGGTGAGAGGCAGGATCTAATGAGGTGTAATTTGTCTAAGAGCTTCTCTGTCCCTTCCTGACTGCGACATTAAGACGTGGAGATCACTGAAGAAGATGACCATCACTCATTCTCATTCTCCTTCAGATGAAATACAGATGTGTAATGTACCACACTGATCTGGCTTTGTTTAGGCATGTGCTAAATAAGGAATTTCAGCATGCCTGGAGGTGACTGGTGTACAGTTTTACGTATGTGTAAATCCTAGCATACTGACTTACCTAACATACTAATCCTAACATGCTGTAACATGTGGATCCTCAGATTATGCACTATAGATGTGTGAATTGTGTGTGTGTGTGTGTGTGTGTGTGTGTGTGTGTGTAACTTAGGTTCTCTGCAGTTTAGTAAAATGTGAAATATTCAAAATGTACAATAGTAAAATGTGCGAGTACTTGTTTTAAAAAAAATCCTTTTAGATAGATAATCCTCTTGTACAGCGATACTTATATCTTTTGTATCTTTATATCTTTTATATATTGTTTTATATTTTCTATATTGTAAACTACTAGTAGATTGCTTTATTCATTTTCCTGTCTTTTCTATCAAAAATGTAACCTGATTCGGAGAGCTTTGCCCAAGAATTCCAATGTGCATGGACTGCTGGTCTCATGCACAAATGGCAAATACAAATCTTGAATCTTGAATCTTGAAGTATATGTAGTGGATCTTGTATCAGGTGACTGGCAACTCATACCAAATGATCAGCCAACAAATGTTTGGTGTCCAAAATTTGCTTCTGTCATTAAGAATAGGACATACAGTGCCACGGACATCACTAGGATGGAAAGACAAGGGGGACTTAGGCCCTGTCCACACGTACACGGGTATTTCTGAAAACGGAGGTTTTTCTATGCGTTTTGGCCTTTCGTCCACACATAAACGTTTTGGGTCAGTGAAAACGTAGGTTTTAAAACTCCGGCCAAAGAGGCGATTTTTGAAAACTCTGTTTCTGCATTTGCATGTGGACAAGAAAAACGAAGATTTAAAAAAATGGAACATTTTGCATTATACTGTGTGCCACTCATATAACGTCATCATATGCGCCTTGGTTGTCATCTAAAATGCCAGACGTGTACAAAATACTGCGGCTCTCAATCACGGTAGAAGTGTTGGTATGTTTATACTCATGCACGGAATTACTGTCCATCCAGTATGACGGGTGAAAGACTTTAGAAGAGAGTAGAGTGAGTGAGAGATATTCAGTATAAAGGGCAGAGACGTCAGAGTCAGCTTCGGATGCTGTTATATTCAACAAAGGCACTGTCTCTGCACTGCGCCCGCCGCCAACGTCGGCGCCGGTTTTGGGCGAGACCTGGGGGGTATTCCATGAAACAGGATTAAGGGAAGTCTGGCTTATTTAAAGAGAAAGTAAGTCAGACTTTCCCTTTCCACCCAAGATATTTTTGAAAACATGCTCGTGTGGACACGATTTAAAAAAAACGAAAACGGAAAATCTCCGTTTTCAGAAATACCCATGTACGTGTGGACATGGCCTTAGACAACAGGGCTGTAGGAAGGAATTAGAGTGTATAGAGGGCTGAAAACTTTTCACCAAACCTTTCCTTTCACTTAAGGAAACAAGTTAAGCAATGAACAGTTATTGTCACCTACTCATAGTATTGTTCTCTTGAACTGAGTACAAATGGCGCTACCAGAGAAATATTACTAAACGGGCTCCTGTTGCTACTTGCTAACAAGCAGCGCCGTGTAGCTCCGCCTGGGTCCTAATGCCCACCTGCTACCTGCAGCAGCTTCAACAGCCACTACATCATTTTAATTCAATAATGATAGCTAGACTTATTGTTTTTCATTTCAATTCATAGTCTTGTTTCTATTTATAAAGAAGGGTGGAGGTAGCTCAGTGGGTAGGATACTTGCCTCTGGACCAAGAGGTTGTGGGTTCGAGTTCCACCTTCAGCACCACCACTGGATCCCTGAGCAAGACCCTTAACCCTAAGTTGCTCCAGGGAGACTGTCCCCTGTAGGTAGGAAATGGAAGTCGCTTTGGATAAAAGCTTCTGCTAAATACCATTAATGTAAATGTTAGCCATCCTCTAGCTCTCCTTCAACATCAAAAGCCAGTTTCTGATAGCTGCATATTTGTGGGGTGTGGACCTGTAAATGAGACTGATGTGTGTACCAACCCCAGTAGCAGTGATGAATGAAGCAGTCTTGATGTACACCTCTAAAGCTATAAGGTCAGTGTTTCTAATAGAATGGCCATTGAGAGAATGTATGAGTTAGGTGTTTCTAGTAAAGTATTAAAGACCTTGTTTTATATTGAATGTGCTGCAGGAATAAAAGTTTCATATTCATCAGTATTCTTAGATGATGAGATGCTTGGGAGGGAAAGCTCCGGATTACAGTATAAATCTGATGAGTAATAATATAGCGAGTGACAAATCCCCCAATAGGAAAGCTTAATTTCAGCTAAATGCCAATATTCATTAGAGTGAAATGTCAACGGAGCATGAACTGTGTTTTTCACTCAAATGCTGGGGCGTAGAGAGCACCATTTAAACACAGTTCAAGTGTTTCTGCGTTTCTGCATTATTGATCGACTCATATTCTCTCACGCTCGAAAGACTACAGTCAGTTTGAAGATCATATGCACTGACACTTGTTTACAATTTACATCTGACTGACCCAACAAAAATGGTAAAACTAAATTTTTTCATTCATGTATTTGGGATTTTAATGACAAATTATATATACGGAATGTGTATATACATCTGATATAAAACACTTTCCTGCACTTAATACCATTACACACAGACTTAACTTAAAGCCTTTGTTTACTCTTTCTCTTCCACTCTCTCCTCCCCTTTCTTTCTCTCTGTTTCTAACCCTCTTGACTCTCGGACCCATTAAAGATTAACCTCACTGCTTTGGAGCGGGAAGTAAGGGTGGATTCAGTCTCTGTATGAAAGAGAAGAAAGACAGGATTTTGTTTTCTCACACATACCAATTAGCCATTAAAAAACACTTACCTAATTTTGCATAGGTCTGCCTCATGCCACCAAAAATAAAAATGTAAAAGTTGAATGCAAAACCCAAGGTCTCCCAGCAGAGCACTGTCCAGAGCATTACACACACATATATATATATAAAGTACTGGGATGCCTGACTATTACGCCCATTAAACCACAGGGACTTTAATGAAATTTCATTCAAGTACATTGTCGTTAATATGGAGTTGATCCACCCTTTGCAGCTATAACAGCTTCCACACTTCTTGGAAGGCTTTCCACAAGAGTTTCTATAGGAATTTGTGTCCATTCATTCTGCAGAGCATTGATGTTTGACGAGAAGGCCTGGCTCACAACCTCCATTCCAGTTCATCCCAAAGGTCAGGACTCTGTGCTGGACAATCAAGTTGTTATATATCAAACTTATCCAGCCATGTCTTTATGTAGCTTGCTTTGACACACAGTCATGCTGGAATAGAAAAGGTTCTTCCCCAAACTGGATCCACAAAGTTGGAAGCATGGTGTTGTCCAAAATGTCTTGGTCTGTTGAGGCATTAAGATTGTACTTCACTGGAAGTAAAAGGCCTAGTGCAAACCCTGAGAAACAGGTGTGTCCCAATATTTTTGTTCATGTACTGTAAATACCAGCAGGTGTTTTTAGTGCATCCTGGTGCCATCCCTTCCCCAAGTAAGCAATGCAAATATCCACTATCACATTGTTTTTGTATAAAGTTTTATACTCTATGAATTAACATAGATTTAATTTCCCACCATAAACATGTACATTTATATATCATATGTTGGAGAGAACAGGCCCAGGTCCTTTGTATAAGGAAGGATGTTGACATTTGGTGGGATTAGTCATAGATAAGGGCCACTAACACGGTCACGTGAAGCAGGAGCATGCATGGTGAACATGGAGCTCAGTGGTGTGGTAAAGGATAGCGTGTGTGTGTGTGTGTGTTGGGTGGGTTTCATTAATGTGTACAAGTCTCACATAAACACAGAGCTACAAAAGATTACATCATCACACTGTGTTTATTATCTCTCTCTGTCCTCTCGCGCTCCTCTTTCACCCACACTTTCTCACTCACACTCTTCATTTCTCTTCTCCTTGTTCCTTTCTTTCTTTCTCTCACTCTGTGCTCCACCCTTTTCTCTCTCCCTCTCTCTTACTTTTTTCCCGCCTCTCCCTCTTTCTTTTTTTCTTTCTTGCTCATATTCTTCTCTCTGCCTCTTCCTTTCCTCTCTGACTTCAACATATAACTTCATATATAAACTTTATTAAGCTGTAAATGTCCTCAAGATTATGACACATCTGACCTCCCTGTTATTGTGTGTGTGTGTGTGTGTGTGTGTGTGTGTGTGTGTTTGATTGTCTCTGTCTCTCTCTCTAAAGGCAGTGAGGAGGAACCGGATCATGTTTGTGTGTCATGAACAGCTGGAGTATCTCCATGTGCATGAAAGGGGCCACCAAAGTAAGTGTGTGTGTGTGTGTGTGTGTGTGTGTGTGTGTGTGTGCGTGCGTGCGTGTGTGTGTGTGTGCATATGAGAACCTCTTCTTAGACCACAGCTCTCACTTACCTCTTCCTAAATGCCTTTTTTACCCATATACAGTATATATATGGAACTAGCAATATATTAATATAGCTATTACAACTCCAAAATCTGGAAAGACTTCCAAGGAGAGTGGAAGCTGTTATAGCTGCTAGGAGGGACCAACTCCATATTAAAATATTTGAATGCAATGGCACGTTGTTGGTGTAATGGTAAGGCGTCCCAAGACTTTTGTCCATATAGTATACTGCTGTCTGATTTCGCTTGGAACTTGATAACGTAAGAGCCTCACAACTCACAAAGACACCCCCAGGAAAGCTGGTTAATGCTTGACCTTGTGTCAGCAAAACATTATTCTACACCGGTCGAGTTGAACAGTAACTAAACACACGAACCTTTGTGACAAGAGTGTTTTTGTGCTACTTTTATTTCACTTGAATTAAACTTTTCCGCAGAGGTGCAGCAGAAAGAAGCGTCTGCTTATTTCCCACCTCTATTACGGCAAAGCCCTCCTCTTCTTTGCAATGATTGGATAGTTCCCTCCCCTTTTCAGATCCAGCATTGGCAAGTCTGCATGCTACTAAACGCTTATGAAAATAAACTATTGGCTAAAACCAGAGTAGGAGGCGGGGCAGGCAACGCACTAGCCAATGGCAGCGCAGATGAGGCCGGACATGTGCTGAAGACGGGTGGTAGAAAGCGGGGAAAAACCGTTACGATAGAACGAATTCATCACTCGCGAGCCGACTTGGGGAGAGAAGCAACAACACGAAAAGAGACAAAAACACCACAAATACTGTAACACCTGCCAAAACTGTGTTATTTATCATCAGAAACTCTTCAACAGTCTTAAAAATATCCGAAAGGAATATAAAATATTGCCAAATGAGTGGAAAAACGACGGTTTGAGGTAAATTTGATGACTGTAACGGTTTTAACGGTCACTCAGAAACAACACACGTCTCTGACAGCTGGAAGGATTGGACAAAATGAACAACAAAAATGAAAAAGAAAACGAAAGCAGCGAATACAGCAGCCACGAGGAAGAGGTGAGTGCCTAATTCCTTTCCAACTTTACTCTTTATCCCTCCTTCCTCAGCCCCTTCAGGTTCCGAAGGTCCAGGTGAGGTGTCAGTACCAGAACATTAGCAGTCAGTAATCTTTCCAGTACTCTCAAGTTTCTTTTTACTTTTCAACTGGTTTATTGTGGAAACCTGTGACAAAACCACCATAAACAGGGTCATTATCATCTCAACGCTAACTGAGACGTCAGTAAACGATTCAGACATAGTTTAATTAAAGCTAAAAATTGACCTCAGATGTATTTAATAATGTTCTCTGTACAGTAGAAAGGAATTATTGTTGTAAATCTGTGACCTAGTAACCATAAAGTGTGGCTTTTTCTTGAGCAAATGAGTTCCAACTGAGATGTCAGTGATGATTTTAATCTTTTATTATGACAGTTAATGTCCAAAAATGACCGAAAAAAAAACAGAACTAGCCGAATTTAACCTAAAGTTTGACCTCAGTTGTGTTTAATGATGTCTTTTGTACAGTAAAAATGAAGTGTCCTTTACATCTGCAATTGATTTCAACTGCCCCTAAATATCATTGCATTTCTCCATTATCATCTCAACCAATATTAACGTCAGTAAATTAACCAGAAATAGCAGCATTTAAGGTAAAGTTTGACCTTATGTTTTTTGTACAGTAGAAAAGGATTATTTTTTCGAAATCTGTGACCTAATGACCATAAACCGTTGCTTTTTCTTGCCAAAATGAGTTCCAACTGTCAGTGATGATTTTACTCTTTTATTATCAACTATTATCAACTACTATCAACTTATGTCAACATGACTGAAATAAATCAGAAACAGTGTAATTTAAGTTAAAATCTGACGTCAGTTGTGTTTAATAATGTCTTTTGTACAGTAGGAATGGATTATTGTTCTAAATCTGTGACCTATGACAATAAACTGACTTTTTCTTGCCATAAACTGACTTTTTCTTTTTAATAATAAGTATTAGAAAATATTTTACAATTATCTAATCTAATTGAGTTAGTTTTACACCTGAAATGTATTTTAATTACAAATCTGCCACTAAATACAAATGTCTTTGTCCTTGATTATCTCAACTAATGTCAGCATTAGTCAATGAATCAAAAATGACATTCCTTTAAAATTCTTTAATAGGCTACATTTTAAAACGCTTTTTTGTATCGCTGAAGTGATTTATTGTTATACTTCTGAAGTAAATAGCCAAAAACAGTGGCTACTGTTCAAGACCATCCAGTAACGAACTCCAAAACCAGTGGAGTCCATTTAAATACACACTTAAACTTAGTGAGTGATGAAGCTATATGTTTGAAAGGTCACACCACATTGCTGAGATGTTAGTCATTTTAAATCCAGTTTTTTAATCCAGTATCCAAGCCATCCGAGTGTTTATTTGGGTATCCATGTTGGAGCAGTTCCGACCTCAGATAAGCTAGAAGGAGGTTTCTTGGCCATTTACCAGGCATTCATATTAAAAAATCTTTGTATAAGGGTTTTGCAATCAAACCCTGCATCAGATTTCCCAATTAAGAGTAGAGCCTTCAGCTCCTAGTCATTTACTTTGGCAGGGGTTCCATGTTTCCTACAATATCCTGATCTTCCCTCCAGAGCCAAGAGACACTGCGTGTGTCAGAGGAGTTATTCGCATTCATTTGCACTTTATTTACTTTGGGATTAGGATCCCAATGTGGCTTCACCTGACTGACTTCACCTGAGTGATTTCATGACTCCTTTGCTTGACATTTGATGTGTGAGCTTCGACCATACTTGGGGTGTGTATGTGTGTGTTGGGGTGGAATTTAACAAAAATGTTTGAATTGTATAACATTGTTTATAATCGCAATCATATTTTTGTGATTTAAACTCATACATGTTCTGGTTAATCATTTAGTTTGACTTCTCTTGTGTGATGACATGTCCTCATGTTTAAGGATGCGTTTTATGTTTTTTGTTTTTGTTTAAATCAGTATGGCATTTAGTGTTCAATGTACACAATTTTCAACTTAAAGCAGGTTTAGTCAATTAGTCATGACATACCCGTTATTTTGCTTTTCTAATTTTTCCGTGGAGCTACAAGACTAATGTTGCACACATTAGGCAGTGACCTAGTAAACAATTGCTACTGTAGGAAATTAACTTGCAGAGTTGAAATGGTACATGAAGTCCAGTTTGTAATCATCTAAAGTATCAGATAATAACATAATATCATGCTCTATCATCTTGTCCGCTCTTATTGTTGATGTTCTGTTTGATGGCAGAGTTATGCTAAGTAGCAGTGTGTTTGATATCTCAGTAATTTGTGCTGTGCCTCAATTCCCAAGTACTTTCAGTCAATCATTACTTTCTTTCCAGGAACTCAGGCTGACCGGAATCTAAACATCTGCACTGATCAGTTACAGTAGAGGCAATACAGCTGTGATCACATTCTCTTATGTAATCAATACTGTCAAACAACATTTTCAGTCAGCATGTGGGTCTGTGTGTAAAGTGAGGGCTGGTGGTTTGTGGCCTGTTGGGTTTGTATTTTCATGCAATCAGTTATGTTCTGTAGTCCAAGCAAGTTTTACCGTTTTAATAGGTACGTAAAAAAATAAAAGAACGGAGAAAAAAAACGCAACAAAACAAAACGAGTCTCTACTGCATCTGTGGGAATCTTCCTCAAAATGTCACATAGCAAATAAAGTCCTCTCTTCTCGTCAGAGTTGAAATTGAATTGTGATTGTAGCGTCTCTGCTGACGATGGAGGGTCATGTGACCGCAGTGACCTTTCCGAGATTTTCGTCTCTCACTGGAGAAGAGATCTTTGATGGCCATTGGACAGGGCAGGAGGAAGTTGATCTGGCGGAGATTGTTTATGTGTTTCCCACTGTGAGAATGTGTGTGAGTGTGAGTTTGTGTGTGTGTGTGTGTGTGTGTGTGTGTGTGTGTGTGTGTGTGTGTGTGTGTGTGTGTGTGTGTGTG
>JBBPDB010023231.1:0-12247 GCA_037974465.1 Brachypetersius altus | reverse complement strand
CCCGAAACGTGACGCTGGACGAAACGAACTATGATTGGTTGTTTGACATGTCGGTCAAACGGCCTTATGGGCGGGCCAGGAAGCTTAGAAAGTCCACTTGGGGTTGTTCATCCAGAAAAAAGAGAACTCCTGCTTTCAGCACCACAGCCTAGCGACTGTCCACCTTCTAGAGCTTCATCCTCACAGCTGTCAGCTAAAAAGGAAATGACTCTGCTAGGTGCGTCAGTTCTAAAGCATTTCTCTGAGGAAAGAATGTGTCTCCAAAGCACATGTCCTTGAGACTTCTGCCTGTATTGTTTTCTTCTCAAATTCTCTGTACATTCTCTTTTTATGACTTTGCTTTCTACTGTCGACTGTTAGAAGTCAACTTAATTTTGTTATTTCTTTACATTTGTAAACAAATGTAATATAATATAATTAGATCTGCTATCCCTGTAAGGACGTTTAAAGTGGGGAATGCATAAAAGCAGGGTGCATCAAAAATATTGGACATATAGGACATATTTATGAGCTCAATCTGTGTAGTAGGTCATGTTTTTAATAACAAAAAATCCAACCACAAGGTGGCCACAAGCAGATGCTATCACACAAGACACTGCCATTTTATCTTCCTGTGGTGTTTTAGGTACATTTCGCAAACCTAATATCCTTCAAACCAGAGCCAAAGGTGGGTATATTTACTCAGTCACATACAGTACAAAAAAAATCCTTTCTTCATATTTTGCCAGACTTTCTTGTACTTTTTAATTTAGTCTGGAGGAACAGTTCTCCAGGCTTCTTGAAGAACTTTCAAAGGCTCTCATTTTCTGTCCATTCCTTGAACCTGACAAGTTTCAGATGAATGTTTTTTTTTCTTAAGACACAGTGACCTACGGATGAATCATTGGAGCAGACCAAAGCACATCTTAAGGCTTGAACCAGTGAAGAACCAGGAGCAGATGATTCCAGATGATCAGGCGATGATCAGTATACTGGTGGTGCTGAATGCTGAGTGGTTGGAAATCTTGACTGCACTTTAGCCTGTTGCAGTAAAAATGTGTTCCCATTTCCTTTGTTAAATCTACTTAATATGGATAAGATAGTTTGACAGAATAAAATTGATTTTTTGCCCCAACAAGGAGATGCAAAGGAAATATAAATGCTATATATAACCAAAATACTATATATAGTAAAATACTGTATATAGCACAATCTGAATGAATGTGTGCTTTGCTGTGAAATCCTTTTACTTCTGTTTATGTACATTTGTGAAAAGGTTATCAGCTTTTTATTAAATTTCATTTTAGTCCCTTTTTGGGTGTAATTTAATTCCGTTATGTTGCCATAGCTATAAACAATATTTTTCTCTCTGCTGCAAAAAAGAGAAGTCTCATGTGACAGAGCATCATCTCATGACTGCTGTTATTAAAAAGATCACTTGCCCTTTTTTTTACATTCTTAAACAGTGAACAGTATTGTCAAAATTATGATCATTACATTGGCATGAATGCAGTCCAGGAGAGAGAGAGAGAGAAGTTTAAATTATCTAAGCATCCACTATCCGAAGTTAGAAAAAACTATTATCTCATGGCTATGTACCTCATGCCTCATCACCCTGTTTGTGATGAGGCATAACCCTGTGATTCTGAGGCTGATCTAGTAATTCAAGAGTTTAATTCAAGTCTGTTTACTTATTTTCAAGTGTTTAAGCACAGTTGTAATAGACTATGCTCTGGAGCAGCTTCTGCCGTGAACCAACAAACTCGGACTCTTTCAAATGGCTCCTTTTCCCATCGATCCCAGCACACTTCCAGCTCCAACAGACGAGTAAACATTAGCAAAAATGGAAAAGTATTTTTTGCCTTAAAAGGGGCCAGAACACACACAACCTAATAATACTCCCTCCTTAAATGGATCAGTGTAGCATGTACTTCACTACTCCGAATTTTTTGAAAAGAATGGCATTTATTCAGTGGCACAGCATGCATAAGCTCTCTTACATCACACTAGCACATAAGTGGGGTTTCTCACACAAAACAGGAGTGCTGAGCGTAGCGAGGACTGCATTCTGTCTATCACTCCCTCACAGACCAGCACAAAACCATGTCCAGCTCTGGAATCTGTGATATGTCAACAATGTCCAATGGCAGCACTTTACCCTCCATACAGACCCTGGATTCAGTCTAGACAATGGGGTGTATACTTCAGGATGACTGCACACACCAAAATAAATGCAACTGGGCTGAGCAGTGCCCTTTCTATCATATTAGAACAAGTGCAACACATTCATAGTTGTGAAATACTCACTGTATTTCTGATACACACACAACAGTGCTAGAAAGTGAAGCATGTGAAGTATTTAGTGTGCCCACTTTTTCTCTTATCACAGCTTCACACCACTGTTTTCAAGAGACCTGCTCTACGTTTTCACTCAAATGTGCAGAATGAAAACACCTAACATCCCCTCTTATAATCTGATGCTTCATGCTTCATATAATCAACGTTTTATGCTTCATATAATCAATGTAATCCCAAAACCATTCAGTGATACTGAGGTCTGCACCCTGTCTAGTTCCTCTCAGACCCTCGGTGTTGATTGTCTTCTCACACTGAAAGGACAGACTGAAACACCTGTAGAGAGGGCAGAGGTTGATTTTCTTCTCTCTATTGAAGAAGAAAGCTTTAAATGTTGCATTTCTGATGGCGACAGGTTCAGAGGTCTATCAGATCTGGCACAGCTGTTCGCACTCTAGTTTTCCTTTATCTTTAATAATTTCAGGATAGTCCAGTTTTCTCAGTAACATTCCGTTCAACTTTCCCCTTTCAACTGTCTTCTATCTTCTCACAAATCACTCCTTTTGTCATTTTATGCATGTGAAACTAAGGTGTACTGCTTGTGTGAATGTTAGTGTCTCTTTGAATGAGCAAATAAGGTCAGTGAGAGCTCTGGGAACAGCTTTTGTTGGGAGGACAGAGCAGTAACTGGGTTAGAAAGAAGTTAGAAGGATAGGAAAAGCAGGTGCAGAAAATTAAAGAGTGGACGACCCTAAACACTGATAGTTTTGATAATATATCCCGCTGTACTGACGCAATAGATGATAATGGTGATGTTGTGGCTATGGGCCTGATTTAATACACCTGTTAGCAGTGGGTATAATTAATTCATAATGAGGGGATGCTCACATAAACTATATGAACAAAAGTATTGGGACGCCTGACCCTCACACCAATATTGTATCCAAATACATAGATTTTAAGGTGGAGTTGGCCTCCTCTTTGCAGCTATAAAAGTATCCACTATTCTTGGAAAGCTTTCCACAAGATTTTGGAGTTTCTGTGGGAATTTCTGCCCGTTCATTCTGTAGAGCGGTTATGAGGTCAGGCACTGATGTTGGACGAGAAGGTCCGTTCCAGTTTATTCGGTGTGGATGGGGTTAAGGCCAGGATCCCATTCCTGCGGGCCAGTCAAGTTCTTCCACACCAAACTCGTCCACTCATGACTTTATGGTGCGTGCTTTGTTCACTGGGACACAGTCATGCTGCAATAGAAAAGGTACTTCCCCAAACTGTGTCCACAAATTTGGGAAAGTGTCCAAAATGTGTGCTGAAGCATTAAGACTTCACTAAAAAGTAAAGGGCCTAGCCCAAACTGTGAAAAACATGTGTCCCAATACTTTTGTCCAAATAGTATATGTTTATGCAGTTTATAAAGATACTTTAATCAACAATGGTACTGTGACACTAGTAGGTGACACCCAATATTTCATTTTCTATTAAAATCCACAGGCGATACTAATTATATTCCGTGTTTAACTCCATAACAAGTGTGTTTTGTTTCCAGAGAGGACGGCCAGCTGCCAGCGTTGATCAGCCCCTTTCTGCCTTGCTGCCAGTGAGTGCTTGGTAATGCCCACACAACGTGTTACTGCAGCTTCTTAGTAGACAATACCCTTTTAGAATGAAAAGCAACATGCCAGGCTTCTTCTAATCTTGGGTTTGGTTGATGTTGATTCTGGTTGCAGTGTTGTGTTTGGTGTTGCCTGACAAATAAAGGTTTTCCAATTCAAATAAGAGCCAGGATGAAATCCCATAGAAAAGTCATTCATTGCATGAAGCTTGCCCAGTATTTCTAATTATTTAGTTTTAAAAAGCAGTTAGGAACCACCTTGATAGGGCAGCAAGTTAATGAATTAAAGAACAATAAGACATTTTCTTATCCGCCTCTTTCATTTACAGTGTCACTCCTCAACTCATGTAACAGCGAGAGTGAAATACACACTCTTAACAGCTCGACTTCATCGAATTCTCCTCACTTCTAGCAAAAAGTATCTGAGATTTGGAAATGTGTCTGATTGGCCACTGACCAGAGAACAATTTGTGCAAAATGCAACAATTGCAGAAAAACTCTACAGCCCTCGATGCTGCCCTTGAAAACAAAAAAAAACTATTATGGTTCCCTATAGCAATGGCTTTTAAACCATCTGTCTGACCAACAGACGGTCCACATTTTTGCTCCAAGCCAACTTGGAACATAAAGATCTGGAGAGCCCTGATAAACAGTTTGAGAACCAGTGCCCTATTGAAACTTGAATGGATGCGTATTTAAAGAACCATTGATGTAAATTAGATTATTTTAAGTAGGGATGCACTGATTGATCGGCCAGTGATCGGAATCGGACGATTTTTGGTCTGATCACTCACACGTATTGCCGATTTCAAACCGATCTTTTAAGGGGGGTTTATTTATTTGTTTATGTATTACATTTTATTTATTTAAATTTGTAAAGAAAATTTGTTAAGGAAAAAAAAGCTTTATATTAGAGAAAATTTGATTTTTGTTTGTATTTGCTGTAGAGCTGCCACTATCATATGTCACTATTATAAAAGTAACCAGTAAACAGGGAAATTAACTACCACGTTACATTAAAAAAAGTTGAAGTCCAGCAGCTCTAATTTTCTGTTGTCTGGAGAAAAAATCGGTATCGGAAAAATTGTTATCGGCCGATCACACTTACAAAAAAATCGGTGATCGGAATCGGCCAAGAAAATTCTTCTTAAAGGGGAATTCTACAGATAGTCCACGATAAATTTTCGCAGCAGTGGCCGTAGAAACCACATGTCTAAAAAAGAGAAAGTATATTGTCATTTCCACCATACACCGTACAAAGTGGAACGAAACAATAGTCCTGCAGGACCATGGTGCAACACAGAGAACAAAAACAGAACACTACAGGACCATATAAGTGCGGGACAGGACTGCAGAAGAGAGGCCGCTGTGCTCGGCATGGTGGTGCTAGAGATGATAAGGTCTCCCAGTCTGGAATTTCAGGATCCAGGAGATGTTCAAGCCCTGAGGTCTCAGCTTACCTATGAGATACTAAGGAGTTGGTGTTAATGAATGATCTGAGTGTGCTGATCTGATCAGCACTCTCACATAAATGTCCTTTTTGTCCAGGTGGGCAAGGGCCAGGTGAAAATGGTGCAGCTGGCATCTTCCATTGAGTAGTTAGAATGATGTGCAAATGAGGCTCCTGTGTGGGGGGCAGCTGTGATTTAATGTGCCTCATGACGAGCCTCTCAAAGCACTTCATGATGACTAGTGGGAGTGTGATGGGATGGTATTCACTGAAGCATGACACAGACAACTTCTCTGGCATGGGGATGATGGTGGTTGGTTGAAACATGACAGAATGATGGTGGCACTCAGAGAGATATTCAAGATATTATCTGATCCCGTGGCAGTCTGCGGGTTGACTCTGAGCAGAGTTTCCCTCATATCAGCCATGGCCAGATAGAGCACCTGGTCGCTGTTGGGCGGGGTGGTCCTCCTCGCTGCTGTGACATTCCGTGCCTCAAACCATGTGTAAAAGTCATTCATCTGGAAGGGAGGCCTTCCCAGCACAGGCAGGTGGAGATGTCCTGTAGGTCCTAATAGCCCAGATGCCCTGCCACATGCATGCCACCAGTGTCTAGAAGTGGCTGTGGATTTTCTGGGTATGTGCACACTTCGTTGCTCTGATGGCCTGGGACAGTCTGGCCCTTGCATGACATTGCAAGGCAAAATATTCTCTACCACTACTACATTATTGTCACTATTTTGCCATCATCAGCATCACATATTTAAGACAAATGCAGGCTCAGTAGCAATTTGTGGACATAAAATAAAATGCATATACTGCATATGCTTTGTTTCCATCTCAGGAACAGAATTATGTAGGATTTCCCCTTTAAGTAATCTCCTCCGGATTCAAAACATCTGGTTCTGATGTGGATGTTCGTAGAATTAAGTCTGCAAGATAAGACCACTGAGGAGCTTATAGTCTTGATATTGTACTTTCAAGAGGCACCACACTTCAAATGGTGCCTCAAAGTAGGAACTTCCGCACCGGCTTGGGTGCTTCCTTTTTTACAGACGGACATTCCTGACGAAGGAAATGTGTTACCACAACAAAACGTTGCGTTGTTTCTCCATTTTCTGACTGCATATGCTGGGTCACTTCATTTCGATGTTTCTGCCCTGAATTCAACAACTTGGAAAAAAAGTGTACATTCCTCAGGCCAGCAAGTACATGTATGTTTGCACTCTACTAGAATGTTTCATAAGCCATTTTTAATAACTTGACCTTGATAAAACTCCCCCTGCATGGTGAAGCTGACATTGCACCAGTCTGTAAGAGCACATACCCTCTCGGGTGGTAGCCTACATTAGAACAATCCAGTGTCGCCCAGCCAGATTGTATTTGTGACAGTCTATAAATATAACAGTCAACAGAAAACGGAAAATTAGATGGGTAGATTTTGATATACTATATTACCAAGAGGACAAAATGTTAGTGAAGTTCAGGACATCTCTGTGGAGAAACTGTATACGCTGAAAAACAACCTTTATATCATCCTACTGAGGGGAAAGTATAGACACAGGAAGGATGTCTGGGTTAGCAATGTGAGGAAAGTGTTACTGGAAAGACCAGTCCTTGCTTGTTGCTTCATTTCTGGAATGTGTGGACCGTGCTGGATTAAGGGGACCGCGGACCTTTGTCATCTTTCCTCTGTGTATTGCTCTCTTGATAGCATAATCTCGAGGAGCAAGCGTTTTCAGTTTCCTCTGAAACTTACCACATGCACAGGACAGCCTACTCTAACTTGATGCTAAGGAGGCACCAATATGGGAATTGTGTATTACTAAAATGTACAGCTAATTGTGTTTGAGTGTGCAAAATGGAGTAAAGTGAATAATATGTTGATGTTTTCATGTACAGATGTGATGCTGTGTAAGCACAGCTGGAAAGTTTCCCTCTAAATATGAAAATGTGTGTGGAAAAGCTTACATAATATTTATTACATATTAAATAACATTACATTTCCAAGAAAAAGAGACTGCTTTGCTAGCTAGCTTTGTGTTATCTGCTGTACTCTGGATGTAAAAAGACTAGAGTTGGTGGGTTTAAAAGAGGGGGTGCCCTAGTCAGCAGTGTATTTCACCACAATAGAATACAGGGGGTTCTCGAGTTAAGACAGTCTCAACATACGATGTTTCAAGTTTACAACGCTCATTTTCCTTTTTCTGTGGCTTAGTTGTGTTTTCATGTTCTAGATTATTATTTTATCCTGTGTCAGGAGAGGTCAGTGACTCTAGGGTGTATTTCGACTTACACCACAATTCAGGTTACGTCATTGCCGTAGGAACCGAACTGCGGCGTACCCCAAGGACCCTCCGTACCACCAGTTTAACAAGTTTCCAGACATTAAACAACTACATCTTACCCGGCAAGACAGTTCAACAGGCCAGTGCTGCCTAAATATTACATCATCAAACATCTGTCAAATCCAATATTATCACGCATCCCAAATTGCAATTGAAAAGAAAAAAATAAATAAAAAAATCTAAATGCAAAACTATCGCTTAGTCTCTCCTGACTGTCTCTCATTCTGAGACTTTTGTGGAAACCATTGTTAATTAAAACCACAGCACACAGTGTGAACAATGAGAAAGTCTTTCTCTACATTTAACCCCTTCACCAAGTGAGGCAGGGGGCTGACATCAGTGAATGGCACCCTGGGAGCAGTGTGTGGGGGACGGGATCTTGCTCAAAGGGACCTTAGTGATGACTGGAGCCCGACCGATGAAGGATTTTGAAGGCCAATACCGATACAAAAATTTGTTGGTTTTGAAATCCTATATTTCGATATATATCGGCCGATGTATATATATATATATATATTTTTTTTTTTTCAGAAACGCGCAACAAAACAGATTTCACTAACATTAGTTTTTTGACACACTTCACCGATGATCTCACTCGCGAATAACTGGTTCTCTCTGCCCGACTCTGGCTGGATCAGCAGGTTGCAGTATGTGTGGCGCGTTATGCACGAGTGTTGCCAACAGGGACGGTGTAGAGTGCCCTCTGGTGGACAAACTATACAATGCCAACACTCATGACATGGTTGAAGGGTGTTTCGTCCGTTTTTATTTTATTTTTGAAATATTCATTTATCGGCCATTACAAATGCCGATAACGATAGTCTGGAAAATGACTAATATCGCCCGATAATATCGGCCTGCCGATATATCGGTCGGGCTCTAGTGATGACACTATCAGTTGGGATTTGAACAAGCTACTGATTGCAGGAGCAAGTCACTAACCACTGGAACACAGTTTTCAGTAAAAAAAAATAAAGAAAGAAATGAATACAACAGACACCAGTGGGCAGATGCTTCAGCCCAGTTGCTTCAGTTTAAGCAGCTGCTTGTATGCTTCTATCATAAAGTGTGCATTAGAAAGTGTCTGCATTTATTTGACCGAAAAACTTACTTTAAGTGTAAGAGGAGCATGAAAACTATCGCTTAGTCTCTCCTGACTGTCTCTCATTCTGAGACTTTTGTGAAAACCATTGTTAATTAAAACTAGTGTGTTTGCATACTGTCAAAATGGGCAGGGCTCATGCTGTACAATCACACACCCTGATAATGTGTATCATTATACCTCGAAGACTCACCAGTATGCTTTCAAGCACATTAAACACTTCGCTTCTATCCTGAAGCACCAAACCCCGCATCTGGTTCAGATTAGGCACTGGATTCCAGTCCCACTATGACTGAAGAGCAGGATCTTTGAAGGATATTTTTATTGAAATCTCTACATTAAGTGGAGGAAAGATCCAAAGGTAGCATTTAAAAGCTCCAGAGGCAGCAATTACAGTTTTTCCCCTCTTTCCTGACTTGTCAGTTTGTGATCGCCCCACCCTGTATTTGCTCGTTTCATTGTCATCGACTGGACCGCCCCAAAATTCAACAGAGACTGGAGCTGTGGTCTGGTCAGAGGGTGTATAAAGCTTTGCTGCGGCAGAGATGCCAGACTTAAACGGACCTGGGATGACTAAACAAAACCAATACATCCAGTTCACATCTGAAAACAAATGCACTTCATTAATGTGAAAACTCCGATGACCATAATGGAGGCCTTTTTCCTTCTACACACAGAAAAATCTGCTCTCAAGAACCTCAACAGAAGGAGCTTTGGAGAAAAGTCTTTGGTAAAATGTAAGATATCCAGAAGGAATGTGAAGACCACAGCTAAGGTCAGATGGTTGCCAGTCAGCAGCAAGCACAGCTGTCATTGCACAATAAGCACGAAGTGATGCAATTTAAAAAAGTGGTCACTTTTAGTTGTGGTGTCAACACACCACAGCACAGCACACAATGTGAACAATGAGAAATGATTTCTCTACATTTAACCCATTCACCAAGTGAAGCACGAGGGTGCCACCAATGACTGGCGCCCAAGAACGGAACCTTGCTCAAGGGGACCTCAGTGATGACACTAGCAGTTGGCATTTGAACCCACAACCGTCTGATTGCAGGAGCAAATCCCTAACCACTAGATCACCAGTAACACCAGGAACACCAGAACCACCTAGTCTCTATCTGTATATTACTTTATCGCCACAGATAAGAAATTCGGTGTGTTTTCCTGTTTTTACTAAAAAAAGAAAAAAAAAGAATACAACAGAAACCAGTGGGCAGTTGCTTCATCCCATTTGCTTCAGTTTAAGCAATTTCTTCGGGGAAAAATAAAGTTTTCTGATTCAGATTCAAGCCTTTACGCTTCTATTATAAAGTGTGCATTAGAAAGTGTGTGCATTTATTTGACTGAAAAACACTGAAGTCTTACTTTATGTGCAACCAAAAATAAGACCGCATCTGAGAGGAGCATTGACTGAGGCTTTTCTAAAACAGAGGGGTGTTCCTCTTTCGCTATTCAGCACTATGCCAGAGGATCGATATTCTGAACCTTCTCAGGTCATACTAAAATAGCTTAATAGGAGAACATGATGCCCACCGTAGTGCACCCTGGTACCATCTATTCCCCAGGTAGGCAGCACACATGCACCCAGCCATCCACGTGGTGGAAAAGAAAACCATTACTCTTCAAATCATAGCATGCACTCACCCTCACTCCCAACCCGCATCACTGACCCTTAGGCTTCCAGGTTCACCAGTGGTTCTTCCTTGGACCACTTTCGGTAGAAACCACTTCAGACTGGGAACACCCCCACAAGATGCTCTGACCCAAGTTGTGTAGGAACCACAAGTTGCTTTGACAAGGGCCAATATATAATGAACCAGATTTTACAGAAAAAACATATCATAATTCCCATAGATCAACATAACTGGATTCTGGTGCTCTGTATTCTGGTTCTCTTTTATAGTGCTCTGTATTCTAGTGTTCTGTATTCTAGTATTCTGTATCCCTGTGCTATTTGACCCAGTGTTCTGTATTCTGGTGTTCTGTATTCCAGTGTTCTGTATTCTAGTGTTCTGTATTCTAGTGTTCTGTATTCTGGTGTACTGTATTCTAGTATTTTGTATTCTGGTGTACTGTATTCTAGTATTCTGTATCCCTGTGCTATTTGACCCAGTGTTCTGTATTCTGGTGTTCTGTATTCCAGTGATCTGTATTTCAGTGTTCTGTATTCCAGTGATCTGTATTCCAGTGCTCTGCATTCCAGTGCTCTGTATTCTGGTGTACTGTATGCTGGTGTACTGTATTCCTACTCTAACAGTGCTCATCTAATTAGGGAGTCGACATGTTAAATGACAAGCTGTGCCACTGTGTAATCACATGACCAGAGGACAACAATGCACTGATACTAATCACAAACACACCTTCTAAACCACCCATCCACCCTACACACACACACACACACACACACACACACACACTTACTTTCACACACTCTCACACTCACACCGTGTTGTGATAATAGTGTCTCCAGTGCCTGCCTGGTACAACCAGTGAGCTGCTTCACTGTCAAAAACCCTTCACATCGCTATCTTCCACACCTAGAAACCATCTTTACTAGATTACCGGTTGATTATTCGATTACGTCTGGATAACCGACAACGTAAGTAAGTTCGACGGATCGATCAACAGCTGCAGATGTTACTCAGATATGCCTTCTGCTCTGTTTATTGTCATGAATTATGCCCTGAACAGCTTCACTGTTGTGGGTCAAAGTCACAGACTCCCTGCGATCGATAAGCGAGAGCCAGATGCGATTTTGCAAAGCCTGTTTGCGCAAAAGTTCCTTCAAATAGCCTATAGCGGTGGGCTCTGTAGAGGAAATGGGAATACAGTGGAGAGCAGAACGAAAACATTTTATCACTTCACGCTAGAAAATATGGCGATTTCTTTAGGCTACACTTCTCCCGATCCCGTGCTAGGGCGAGCACCGTGGCGCCTCGTCCTCTCCCCGGACCGCAGGGTGGAGAGGTCCGAGAGGAGCCGAGTAATGCAGAGTGATGGAGGAGCCTTACCTCTATTCCATCCACGTCCCGCTCACACGTCCTTCAGTCCGTCTGATTTGACTCTCAGAGCGGCCTCACCTCTCTGGAGCTGCTCTGCTCAGAGATGGAGGCTTTAAAGCGATTCAGACTGAATGATTCACTTTCTCTCTTTCACACACACACACACACACACACACACACACACACCCACACACAGCGAGGAACTCCGCCCTCATTTTTGCATGCGTGGACTGAGGAACCCCAGCTATTAGTGGTGTGCGATACCACGAAATTTGGTATCGATCCGATACCAAGTAAATACAGAGCTAATATCGCCGATACCGATACCGATACCAATACTTTTTTTTTTTAAAGGTGGATGCATCATCAAATTGCTAAATCTGAATGAATTTACCTGTCCTTTAAGTGTTTTTGTGTTTATTCCTTTGAATTATTAATTAATTAAAACCCAGGACA
>JBBPDB010023220.1:17445-30265 GCA_037974465.1 Brachypetersius altus | reverse complement strand
GGACGGTAACGCCGTTACACTCTAAGGCCAAACGTCAATATTTAGTCATAATTTTCGTTGTCGAAAGCAACACTACACACAGGCACACACTCACTCACGCGCGCACGGACACACACACACACACACACACTTTCACACACGCGCCCACTCTCTCACACACACGCACGCGAGCACATACAGGCACAACACACACGCACACTCTCTCTCACACACGCACGCACGCACACGCACACACACTCTCTCTCACACACACACACTGTCGCAGGCACGCACGCACGCACGCACCCTCACACTCACTCTCACGCGTTCCTTTTTTGAGGCAGGTTTACTGAAGCTCTAATCTCTCGTTCGCCCCCTGGTGGTTGGCTGAGAAAGAGTTTGATCTGACGTGCAGCAGAGCTCCTATTAAAATCGTCGACGATCATCTTCTTTTAATCGTGGCAGCCAAAATCGTGATCATGATTAAAATTCGATTAATCGTGCAGCTCTAGTTTGAACTCAGTGTCACATGTATGGTGTACACTTTAAAACAAATTGTGTTGTCTTTAAGGAGACCATAACCTGTATTTTTCATATATTTTATTAAAACACTTTTCTAATCTCTTTTATAAATTAACAAGACTGTATTTACTTTAAGGTTGATATATGTAAATGACATTTATTCTGATTGGCCACTCTGTACCCCATTAAGAAGCAGAATGGGCTGAAACAATCTTAATAACTTTAATATTTATGAGCGAAGATGCTGACTCTGCCCTGTTGGCCTGAATTGAAAAGTGTGGCACAATTGAATTAAGGTCACGTTTGATTTTTTTTTCCATATGCATCATATTTTTCTTCTTATTGTGCACCCTGGCACCATGTATTACCAGTTAAGCAATGTGCAAGCACCTGGTTGTCCTGTTTCAGTGGGTAGTAAGAATGTTTTTACCAGTAAAACTATTCAAGTACATCGACCGAATGAGCCACTAAATGGTTTAACTTTACAATCATTTGCGGCAGGAAGAGAAGAATTCCCCATTTTTAACTAGAGAAGTGAAGCTTCCTAACAGAATCTTAAATGCATTACTGAAAGTCCTACTTCCCCTGTGAATCTACTCTATATCTGCAGAGTCATCAGTACTGCCAGGCTATTGGATCTCAAGGTGTACCGATCAATATTCAGCCAATTTTTTGACACACTTCAGTAGGTTCTGAAGGAATAAATGCAAGTAAAAGAATGCCATGCCACCCGTAATGTTATTAATTCCCGACTTATCGATTTACTCCAGTCCATTGATAAACATCAATTTATTCACAATAAAACTGCAGGCATGGGAGAATAGGCCTTTTTAACACAACAAGTGTGTATATTATTGAATATCTATACAGAAACATTTTGTATTTTATAGGTTATCCAAAAACATGTGTAGACATAATTGTTGCCATTTGATGTGACACATTACCTGCAATCCACATTGTACAGTTACATTTATAGCATTAGACAGGCACTGTCATCCAGTGCCCCTCACACTAGTAAGCCCAGAGTTAAAATTAAGAGTTGCTAGCAGACTAAGATTCAAACAAAAATGGAGCTGGGTCCTGTCAGATCACACCTGCAGAAGACAGTTTTACATAAGTAAACCATTTAAAACAGTGAGGGTCTCAGCAGTTCTGACAGTTGGGGGAAGTTGGTTCGGTGCCAAAGCTGAGGTGCATGCCTTTGCCCTTTGAGAAAAAGTGGATCAAGGCTGTTCTTGATGTTCTAAGAGGGCGAGCTATGACCTGTCGTGTGATGAACATAAGACAGAGTTGGATCATTTTGGGCTTTTTAGGCCAGTGTTAGAGTTTTAAATCTAATGTGAGCAGTCATAGGGAGCCAGCGAAGTTTGCAATGGCGTGTGAGAATTTGGGTGTATTGAAGACAAGACGTGCTGCTGCATTCTGAATCATTTGTAGAGGTCATGTGGTTTTGTGAAAGGCCAGCCAGGATTGAGTTACAGTAGTATAGTGTGGAGTGACTAGATGGCATCAGTTGTAAGGAACAGTAAAACTCTCCTGGTGTTAGAAAGAGGGTTTGAGCAAGATCAGGAGAGTTTTTGATGTGGGAGTGATGACAGCATTTCCAAAAATGACGAACAGGTCAGGTCTTGGGGATGCATCTCTGGGGGTGTACAGTAGCTCTGTTTTGCTGGAATTTAGCTTCAGGTGATGTTTGTCATCCAGGATGAAATGTCATTCAGACATGCAGAGATCCAGACTGAGATCTGAGAGCGTCCAGGAAGAAAGGAAAGAATGTGTCGAGTGCTCGTGGGACAGACATAGATCTTTTCCATGGTACTTGGTAACTGTGACCCTCAGGATAGGACATAATTCATTGTCATGCAAAGTGTAAGCCAGGAGGATCTGATGGATCTGATGGTTGATAGTATCAAAAGCTGCAGAAAGATCTAGAAGAATTAGAATCAAACACAGTTTGGGTCATGGTGCCTATTTTATGATGGGAATAGACTGCGTTGGTTGTGCACAGCATGCTCCAAAACTTTGGAGATAAAGGAGAGAGAGATCCGGGTCTGAAGTTGTTCAGATCAGTAATGATTGCATAAAGTGGTTACGTTGTAGAGCTGCAGAATGTCAGGAGCTGAAGACCACCATCTGTGGAAAGTGGGGTAAAGCAGGTGGTGCTAGAAAGTGGAGGGCACTGATTTTATAGGTACCCATGTTGTCCAACATGTTCCAGAAATGAACAATGCAAGCATTCCATCAAAGAGGAGGTGGCATCTTCTCCTTGGGTTACAGACTACCTTAAGGGTTGTAAAAAGCAGGTCACATCCCCCATTACTCTCTTTCCAATGCGTCTGCCAGTCAAGGCAGACATCCTAAGGGAAAAAGACAAAGAAACTCACCTTCTTTGTTCCAGAGAGGGAACAAAGGAACAAAGTTAGCAAAATGTAGCTTAGAAATCTGAATAATCTCTCAACAAGCCATGAAAAAAGTCAAGTTTGCAAAAGGTATTTCTGTGGCCTTCATAAAAGTGGTGCAACTTTTCATTTGAACTGCTGAAAACCAAATTAATTTCTCAGAAGTGACTGGATGACATTTTCCACACAAATTTGCCCTCCATGCTTCCACAGAAACTTTGAGGATAATGGACTGAACTTATTTGCACAAATATTTAATAATCACATGAGGTCAAACTTTTATATCTAGGCATAGAATGGCACAGTTTACCTTTAAATGGTTTTAAAAGTTATAACTATTTTCCTATTCCTTCTTGTATTCTTAAAACAATTACACGTGTGGAAGGCATGCCCATGTATATCTTATAGCAATGTATTAGATTACTTCAATGCGTATACATTGTAAAATACAGTTCTGACATACAGAACTACAGTTTTGACATACTGCTGCTATACCCTAACAAATGTACCTCACCAACATTGTATTTTTGTGGCCTTAAAGACAAAGGTTATTTCACAATTCGCACAGTACAAGCTAACTTAAGACTAAATGCAATTGTCAAACCATAATCAAAAGAGCTTCACCACATAGTTTTTATTACAGCATCTGTAGATTATGTTAGACTGACAAATGTATGGACATACAGTTTCACAAACAACATGCATTTTTTCTATTTTATATGGCTTAATCCATTCGTGCAGTTTACATAATGCAGTTTGAGGTGTGTGATGATTTAGGTTTTGCACAATCCTAACAGTTACACATATGTTCCCCTAGGTTGTTAGATAGCATAGCACCAGTGTATTTGTATACTTGGGGTAAGTGTAAAAAATATGTTTTTGTCCTACTAGAAAGGAAACGATAAAATGCAAAACTTCAAATAAAGGCAAGGTGTTGATGGACAGTGTAGGTGCACAACAAGTAACAAGTGCAAGTGAAACCTGCAGTGGTGTAACAAGTCCCAAATATCTTCCCAAACAAACAAACAAACCAAATGAGGGGAGTCAGCCAGAGTGACAGGCCAAAGGTGTGTCTGGGGCTTACCTCTGCAGAGAGCGCATGGGAGATAAGGCCGCATGAAGCCGATTATTCCACTGCGTCTGGGGCCACTGCAGCTCAAGAACACTCACTTGTGATTTGTTTACTCAGCAGCGCTCTGTTCCAGAGCAGTGGAAAGAATAAGATATGGAAATGCACGTGAATGCACCCACAAGCCGAAAGTTGCTCAAAGTCTGTGAAAGTAGGATTCTTACAGGTGATGTTTATGAGCAAAAATATTATGTTCAGTGAGTTCAGAACATCCACCCAAGAATTTGGGGCCTACTGTAACACTCCACGCTGGAGGCATCATCTATTATTTGTAAACTTCTCCTAAAGCTGCTGCACTGAATGGTAGCTGTGAAATACAGACAACATCAAAGCGAATCTGTCAAAGCTAAAAATACTACACCTGCTGCCAAAACTTGCAGGTGAGTGGCTAAGGGATGACTAAAGTGGTCAAGTCCAACTGCTGAACTGAGTGGATCTGTAAGCCTGGACAGTGACGGTTACAAAAAGGCCATAGATACCTTACAGTATGCTTTAACTGACCACATGGAGAGAAAATAGATTGCACACTTTTAAAAATAAAAGGTTCTTTCAAGTGAAGCCTTAGAAGCCCTGAACTACTGTTAGTTCACTAAAGGTGTGAAGAGTGTGAAGTAACTTTTTAAGGTGTAAAGAGCCAAAGACAGTTGGCATTCAGCACCCTCAGAGAAAACTGTGACGTCCAGGCCTCATCCGCCACACACCTTGTCCTCGTACCAGTTATTTGTGTTTGGTGGTTAGCAATGCAATCAGACGCACCTGAACGGAATGTACCTCTGCTGCTCAGAGCCGTGCCCAAACATAAACAACCAGCACGACTGGATGTGGCGGACGAGGCCCGGACGTCACAGTCAGCTGTACCCAGTGGCGCGAGGTTTGAAAGTAGCCAATCCGATAACACTGTGTATTTCTACTTGCTGCTGATTGGCTGCTGCCATGTGATGCTGCTGTCTAGAATTTCCTCCATTGGAGCGCCTCTAGTGTTCTCATGTTTTTTGTTTTGTTCTTCTTAAAGCCCTGTATTTTTATTACTGTAACTTAAATTAATTTATAACTGTATTTACCTGCAAATACCAAAGAAAACATGCAAGACTGAATTACAGTACAGTCTATACAGGGGTAACGTCGATATTTTACATTCTTGCACTGTGGGAGTTCAGTGTACACTGAACAGTATGAATACAGGTTTACCGTTACATTTTATTTAAGGCTAATGAGTTTAAACTTAAATGCAAGTGGTTTGGGAGCATATTTGGGGGTATATTTAGGGTTTGCACTATAAAAATCTCAACAGTGCGGTTTACTGTATTATTATACAACAGAAAAGAATAGAATAGAATAGAATAATATAACATAATACAATATAATATAATAGACTCTAGAGGGATGTTGAAGGGATTGTCCAATCCACAGCCATCTGTGGCCAGGTGCTCGAGAGATCTCAATTAGATTCAGCCTCTCTGGGTAGGAAGGATGCCCTTCCCTCCCCCAACCTCCATCAGTCAGCATGAGTCTGTTGCCTGACGTAACAATACTTTCAGTCAACCCCCCTGCAGTTTAAAAAGATGCAGTAATGACGCAGGAAGGAATGGGGGAAGCATGTGCTAGCCTTCACCCCATCAGTGTTGGTGGATCATACATATGAAGTCATACTTTATTTAGATGGTCCCTTATAAATGATTCTAAAATTCTTATTAATAAACTGTCTATTTAAACGAAACGGATTATCAACATTGTTACAGTTACAGCCAGGGTTAAGGCTGGAGTGTTGTTCCCCATTAGTGTGCTACCTCATTCTCTCTCTCCCATCCTCCCTCTCTTTCTTTGTCTTGATTACTTTGGATTGAGAAAAGGTTCAGATATTTTCCACTACACAGGCCAGTTCTGCTCTCTAAGCACATGGGGTTAGAGAATACAGGTCCAATGCACTGTCCTTTTAAGTAGATCAGTCTAGTCTACTGTAGACTGCCTTCTTTGTATGGTATTCAGCTAGTTAGTTACATTAATAAAATACAAACCAGAGTAGTTGTTTTGCTGTTATTTTCTCTGGTACTGTCTGAGTTCTCTCACCTTGGTATAATTTGTTTAGCTTGTCTCTAGGGTTGCCCATTAAGTATTTGTCTTATATGCAACATCCTGGATGAATTCCATTTGCTTTACACTCTCGCTCCTGTCAATCACTTGATTTCTACAACATCAGTTTATCATTTTCATTTGTTACTGTCTCTGCTCACTGCCCTAGACTACCGGCCCATTTCCAGCATCATCACACCATCTACTGACAATTTAAAGCACTTTTATAATGAAAAAGGTAGAAAAGGTAGAGAGAGAGAGAGAGAGAGAGACAGAGAGGCTGATTGCTGATCCTCATTCTCTGTAGCTGCTCGTCTCATTGTGTGTGTGTGTGTGTGTGTGTGCGTGTGCATGTGTGTGTGTGTGTGTGTGTGCGTGCGTGTGTGTGTGTGTGCGCGCGCACACATGGCCAGACTGAGTGACATTTCGGAATGTCTCTCTGGAATACTCACTCTTTCAAGGTGATGTCACCTCAAGAGCAGCTGGAAAGCTAATGCGTCGTCACTGGAGGACGTGACACGGCAACAAGCTCCAAATCACAGCCAGTGGGAAGGAGAAAAAAGAAGGCTCATGTTTTAGCAATGAGTGCACCACTGAATCACTAGGTTCTAACATAACAGAGGAACCAGCTGGAGCAAGAGACAGAAAATATGCTGCTGTGCTTATAGATGCAATACAATATGTAGCCCCATGGGGCCACATCTGAAGAATACACGTCTGAGGACATCGTATTAAACTTTCAGTGCTGATCTGTGTCTGGAAGTCTGCCTCAAAGGAGGGCACGTGCCCCCTAAAATCCACCTTCAAATTCTTCTAGTTCTTGCTTTTTAATGAGTACGGCTGACACCACAACTAAATCAATGAACAAGCTAGCTAGCGGTACTGTTAGCTAAAGTTCATACCTTCCATGTCTCCATTTTAAACACTTTGAGGACAAGCTTCTTCTGAAGATAATGTTAACAAGGAACAGTTATCTGCACGATTGAAACACCAATTTTGGGCTCCAACTTTGCAATGAATTCATGAAAATTGCTCTCCTACCATGGGTATTCTAACATATTTTTGTGATTAGATCTGTAGGACTATACAATACACAACATAATCAAAGGCTAGATCAAAAACAAGTATCCATGCATTAATGTAACAGTACATAGCCTTTTTTATTTTACATTTTTATGAAAAAAGAAGAATTTTTGGGGTGTTCATCTTGTCATTTTGTATGGTTATAGATTCATGCTAATGCTAAATATAGACTTAGCTCGAGCCTTCCCTGAACCTTGGGAACCAAAATTTTAAACTTTGTGGTGACAGGAAAGCCAGAAGCTCCTCTACATCAACAAATAAATGAGTGATTATAGAACATTTATGATGGTACATTGGGTAGCATCACCTCGCTAGAAGGTTCGGGGTTTGATTTCCAGGAGGTTCATTTGTGTGGAGTTGGCATTCTTTCCCTGTATCTGCATGGATTTTCACCTACAGTCGAAAAATAAGCATGTCAGGTATATGATTTTTGCCCTATAAGTACAGGGACAGGCTTAAGTGGCCCTTGTCAAGGATAAGCTGTTCAGATAATGGATGGATAAAAATACATACATTTTGGTCTTTACAAAGATTAACCACCCATAATAGTAATAAAATTGTCTTAATCAATGAATGTACATATGTAGCCTACATGTATGAATATTGTTATCAAAAGCAAGAGAAAATATCCAAATAGATTTTAAACAATTTTAATGCTCACTGGACCATTTGTTAGAAACTCTTATATGTCATGTCATGCTGGTATAGCTACCTACCATTTCTTAATGACTAGAATTAGCAGAATGCTCATGCCATATTTCACATATCTAACAATGTCCAATGTTTGTTTTCCAATATTACAGGGACTTTTGTGTTCTCACAAAGAACAAAATACATGGCCATACATACCCATGCACACATTTGTATACTAGCAGAGCAGGCAAGTGCAATGCCAGGGCCTGTGGCCATTCTAAAGGCTTTGGAGAGGAAGGTGTGAGGAGCATTTGAGCTCTGTCAGCGCGAGCTTGCCCTTTACAGTGACATGCTGATAGGGGTTGCCCAGCAGAAGGAGGGCCAGTGGCGGGAGACAACGACTCCATATGCTTCCCAGAGGGGAGGAGGCCTCACCACCCATCTCCCTGCCCAAGAAGCCTCTTGCTGTGCTAACGGGGTCAGCTCAGGGTTAATTCTTCCCTCAGGGTCACAAAGCGCCACACTGCTCAAAATGCAATATTCCCCTGGTAGTGCACCATCTACCTGCTCACTATATTCTTAGGGGTCACATAAAGATAAGGGCAGTGCCCTAATGCAATGTAAGCTGTAAATGTAAGGTGGAATGGTTCCACCTGCCACAGCTGTGTTTGGATAGTGGCCTGCTCACTTGGGGCTAAGATTGAAGAGTAGAGATGTTGAAATGGTCCACAAATAAATGAAAAAGATCATTTTTGCACTGTTAGTATCTTAGTGACTGTAGTCCATAGGTATGCCTAATTCAATGCCTAATCCACCATGCCCCCTCATCCTCATGCTGGGTTTTTATGTTTGCATGGCACTTAGCAAGGCAAACAGCAGTGGAGGCTCATTCTGTTCAGGTGCATTTGATTGCCTTGCCAAGCGCCGCGCCTAAACGTAAACAACCAGCACAGTTACAAAGAACGTGGCGGATGAAGCCCGGAGGATATCTGCGATTTCTGTGAATGTGCAGAGGTTATTAGACTGTTAAACAATTATTAGACTGAGAGATACTGAAGACTGCCTGAACCACAAATCAGTGGGGGTTTACTGCATATGAAATTTGTACACAGCCCATCCAAAAAAAAAAAAGAAAAATTGACTAAGAAAATAGGTAAGAACCTCCCATTGGATAATTACTGTATGGATGATTATGTTTCAGCTGGTAACAAGTTATTTAACCCTAACTGATGCAGTGAGTAGCTTCTCATTTTGAAAAAGATCCATTTTTGGATCCACTGACCTCAGAGGGTTAAACGACCATGTCGGAAGACACATCCTGTGATCATGGAAAAGATGTTAATCTGTTTCAGAAAGGTCAAATTATTGGCATTCATCAAGCAAACAAAACATCTAAGGATATTGCTGAAACTACTAGAATTGGCTTTTAGTAGAACTGTCCAATACATTATTAAAAGCTAAACAGCTGTGTAGCCTTAAGAAAACCACTTATCAGCGAGGCGAACTGAAAAAAAGCATAAAGATTGGACTCTGGAGCAATGGAAGAAGGTCATGTGGTCTGAGTCCATATTTACACTGTTCCAGAGTGATGGGCGCACCATGGTAAGAAAAGAGCCGGATGAAGTGATTCACCATCATGCCTAGTGCCGACAGTACAAGCCTGTGGGGGCAGTGCTATGATCTGGGGTTGCTGCGCTTGGTCAGAATATATATACCTGAATATACTGAATGACTATTCCATCAGTGGATTCTTTCTTCCCTGATGGTACAGACATATTCCAAGATGATAATGCCAGGATACATCTGGCTCAAATTATGGTTCAGGGAGCATGAGGCATCATTTTGACACATGAATTGGCCACCACAGACTCCTTAACCCCATTGAGAATATTTGGGATGTGCTGGAGAAGACTTTACTCAGTGGTCTGCCTCTCCCATCACTACTATAAGATCTTGGCAACAAATAAATGCAACTCTAAACGGAAATAAAAGTTTATTGAAACGATGCCACAGTGAATGCGTGCGGTAATCACAGCTGAAGGCAGTCTAACGAAATATAAGTGTGTCTTCTTTTTTGGATGGGCAGTGTATTAACTCTATTAACACTAATCAGAATCAGAACCAGAATTTTTATTGCCAGGTATGTTCACACATATGAGGAATTTGTTTTAGTGACAGAACTCTACAGAACTCTATTATATTACTAGTAGACTTAGAGCCTTGTAGCAGGTTGATATGTCCTCACTATTTTCAATACATGCTTAAACAGATGTGTTATGGTCCATTCCACTTCAACCCACCACTTTGTCCCCGCCATTGCCTACTCCATTATCCATGCAGCCTGCCTGTGAGATATCACAAAGGACAAACTGAAATTAGGCACACAAGTCTGGCATTTGTGTGTGTTTGCATGTGTGTGGCCTGCTTCAGTTGGGCAAGCAAATTTCCATTTCAAATGGTCGTGGAAGGAGACAGACCATCACGAACATACATGGAAGTTAAAATGGAAAGCATGACCTGAGACACAAGTTCTTGTCACGGTTTGGTCAGCGGCCGTTATTATGCCGCTGCTTTTCTGTTTTCATCCCGTTTTTCTGTTTGTGTTCAGGTTCTTTTATTTTGATATGTCTGCCCGTTTTGCTTGTGTCACGTGCCTTATTTTTATCAGCTGTTTTCTGTTTACGTGCTCCTTGGTTCACAGCTGTCTTGTGTTTTCCCTGATTTCTGTTAGTATTTAAGCTTGTTTCTGTTAGCCTTTCGTTATGTGTCCATCACCTGATTTTACAAGCGTTTCTGTTCCCTGTCTGTTTCTGGTTTGAGAATAAAACGGCTCTGCATGGATTCCTGGCTGTCCTTGATATTGAGAACAGCCTTTAATGCTTCCAACATTCAGATCATTCAAATGCAAAGCTGAGGCGATCACAGGAGGGTTGTTGATAAACACTGCCATCATGGAAAGGGTTTTATTGATAGATAGCATTAATGTTTACTATGCAATTCTATAAGGCAGTGGTCACCAGTTGTGCTTCTGGAGATCTCGTTTCTTGAGAGGTCTGCTATCTACTTTCAGTCTACATTTGTTCAGTAAATGAAGCACTGAGGTCCTGATGTACTAAACCTTTGAATGAATATTTGTCCAAAATGTCAATTAAATCTATCTTTGACCTTGTATGTGGCA
The DNA here is from genome assembly GCA_037974465.1 of Brachypetersius altus. Lineage (NCBI taxonomy): Eukaryota > Metazoa > Chordata > Actinopteri > Characiformes > Alestidae > Brachypetersius > Brachypetersius altus. The sequence goes on along the minus strand of JBBPDB010023220.1, from coordinate 19,272 downwards.
TATTTAGAGTTACTTCTTCAGTAATAAGTCCTATCGTTGCTGTTGTTTATCATCTGACAGAAACCCACTGGCTTGGCTGCATCTTTTTACAGTCATTGATGTATCTAGAGCTTCCAGAAGGCCTAGTGTGACATTTTCCCTCATGAAATTGGTCGCACTCATTGTAAATCAAATTGTGATTGGTTGATTCCTGTCATTTCTTAATTGTCATCATCAATTAAAGTCTCGAGGCCTCCTCTGGATGCCTAGAAAGCGTTGAAGGTTCCCTGCTGACATTTGCAGTAGTGCCTCTAAGACATGGGGACTTCCAAGGCACCAAAATTATTTACTAACAGAATAACATTATTTCAATTTTCAGAACCAGATATATGTGTACCATGACACTATTATATTACACTACACAAACAAATCCCCCCTTGTAGGATGTTTTGGTGGGACAGAACTTTTTTTAACGCCTCTATCTCTATCACTGAGCATTCATTTCTGTTTGGCCTTGTTTTTCACTGCTGATTTTAAACCCTGCACCTCAAGAGCCAACAGTGGGCTGTGTGCAATTTGCATAATAACGAGCAGCCTTAGTAAACCAACCATTAATTTAAGGCTCATTGAGAACATGTATTACTGTCACATGAAGGGAGATTTTACAGGGAGCCTGAGCTAGTACCTGGCCTCAAATGCAACTAAAGAAACATACAAGCAGTATTAGCTTTTAACACACTTAGAGAAGCTGCAAGAAATTTTGACACTGTCAACTTGACACTGTCTGTTTCACCAGACTGAAATGTACAGAACAGCAATAGAGCTGCCATTATGTAGAAAAGATCTCCAAGCAAGAACTTTAGAGAGAGGTTTATAATGGCAGTTTATTTTGAAAAAAAAACTGTGATCGGAACAATCTTAGCTTAAATTAAAATGAAGGACTACAATAAACAATGGAAAACAGCCATCATTTTCAGCCTTTATCTCCATGATCACAGGAATTGCTTAGTTTGCAGGTTTCATATAAATATCCCATGCAACAAAACATTTAAACCTCTAAACAGGAGAAACCCATAACCAATGATTAGCTGTATCACAAGCCACAGATATGCCTGTGACACACTTTTTTTTCAAAGCAAAAAAATCAGCGAATTAAAATTCTTGTGAGCTATTAAACCCAATCTCAGCTATTCACTCCTCCATCTCATTCTTCTGCCACCAGACTTCAAATGACATTTTCACTCCACAATACTTGTACAGAGACTCATCTGTAGCAAATGACATGATGGGGGTCTCTTGAGAAAGAACGGGATGAAGTCTGTACATGAGCCGCAGCAAATGAAATCACTTCATTCTCCAGTTTTGCAGTCTCCAGATCTTTTGCTTGTTTGGAGAGTCAGGACACTCCAAGCACACTTCTAGAGAACTAGGCTACAGGACAGATCTGGACAAAGTCCTCTGGCCACTTGTATAAAACATTAGCAAATATGTGGCTTAAGTGGCCAAAAGTGTGTCAGCACTGTTGTCTCACAGCAAGAAGGGCCTGGGTCCGATTCCCAGCTGGGTAAGCTGAGTTTTCATGTTCTCCCCGTGCCTTCCAACAGTCCAAAGACATGTATTTGGAGGTGCTACATTTCCCCTAGGTATGACTGCGTTTAACCTACAATGGACTGGAGCATTTGGCTGATGCCCTTCTCCAGAGCAACTTACCATTATTAGTAACAGGGACCTACCCTTAGAGCAACTGAGGGTTGAGTGTCTTGCTCAAGAACACAGTGTTAGAAAGTGTGTGGTGGGGGGGGGGGGGGGGTTGAACCCGCAATTTTTTTAGTTTTTTCCCCCCTAGGT
>JBBPDB010023220.1:0-17435 GCA_037974465.1 Brachypetersius altus | reverse complement strand
CTCCCCCCCCCCTCTAACCTGCAATTTTTGTAGTTCTTTACCCACTAGGTTATTACCATCCTGGACTGGGAACCTTTCCTTGTGTTTCTCTGCCTTTTGTCCTATGAGTGCTCCAGCACTCGCATGACTGTGGTTCAGAAGATCAATGAGAAGCTGCTGAAAACTGAATGTAAACTTTGAGTCTAAAATTCTGTGGACAATTTCATATTTCACCTAAAATGCAACCAGACAGTGGATTGGAGCAACACCTCAAATATGACTGTAGTATTGTGGCACATTCATGGCAAAAGTGGTGGACATTGCACTTCACCTATAAACTATTGCTGGCTAAAACGAGCACAGGCAGCAATGTTCATGTCTGGGTGTCAGCAAACAAGCAAAAATATTTGCAATGCTTGCCATCATATGGTCTGTTTCTTTCCCATGGTTACACTTGTTGCATCTGAATATGAAGTTTGAAGCATGAGAAATGAAGTTCAGTGGTAGTCTCCTCGCCTAGCATTTATCAATCCAAATGGTTGTGTAATTAGATCGGCACTGAATTTAGCTAAGCAGAACAAACTTCTGAGAAGAGAAAGAGCCAAAGACTAAAGGGATCAATTAGCAGACAAACTATCACCAGGGTGCAGTGAGGAGGGAGCAAATTCTTCACAACCAGCAGATCCATCACAAGGATTATACCGAAAGAAGCAATTCCATCAGGATTTGCAGGAATTTTTACAACTGCCTTAAAAATTAGTTGCCTGTAGTAAAATTGCTTGTCGTAAAACCTTTTTTGCGACACATTTTCGTTTTAGTAAATGTCCATGCAAATGAGCAGTTAGTCTCAAAGGGCCAGATGTGGTTTTGTAACAAGAATATACATCATTGCAGCAAAATATGCCACAAATAAAGGTACATTCCCTTTAAAATCCAACACAAAGTGAATCTAGACTGTGGCAGCTTAAAACCAATGAACGATCTGCCAATTCTTTCCATGTCACATTTACTTCTACTGTATTGACTTAACTGTGATCTGCAAAGGCCACTGGTAACCCATCATCAGCTTTAATTGCTAGTCCAATTATATCTACTAAAACAAAACTCCAGGTTAATGGGGCTATTTTCTCCTTTCATGTGTTATCTGCACACACAACACTCTACAAGCTTAATTAAAACTTATAGTATGACACAGACGTCATGGTGCAACAAGATTCATGCTATGGTGCAACAAGATTTAGTATTTAGTATTTTATTTACTTCGTTGTTCATTTACTTCGTTGTTTATTTACTTCGTTGTTACGTATCGTTGTTCATGCCCACATATCAATACAGGTTCTAAAAACCTGTGAAAATCAAGTTCTAAAAACACAATCTGTCATAGTCGGCTGAGATACTCTGAAGTGTAGACAAGAACAAAGGAAAGCAGCCATGAGGCCCTGCAGTGACAAAGAAACAACACAGGACCCAACCTGGCATCTGGAAGAGATTGAGAAAAAGACTGCACTGCCCTCATTATCATTTGGTCCCTGGCCAACAAGATGGACAGTCTCAGAGTAAGAGTGACTTTCCAAAGGGACTTAAGGGGCTGCAACTTTTTGTGCTTTACTGAAATATCCAGAAACAGTGCTCACTGTAGTGAGGAACTGTAATTAAGCAAACCTTAGACAAGCTATGCCGCACTTTTACCAGCATGTCATGTGTCCAATTAGGGGGTGAAGTGAAGTGACCATTTGTCATACGTGAACACACCACAGCACACAGTGTGAACGACACAAAAAAGTCTTTCTCTGCATTTAACCAATTCACCGAGTGAAGCTGCAGGCAGCCAGGAATACAGCGGCTGGGGAGCTGTGTGTGAGGACGGTATCTTGCACAAGGATAGCTCAGAAGTGGGATTCAAACCCATGATCACAGGCCCAACTTCCTAACCACTAGGCCACTAGCTGCCCCTAACACACACTGGGACACCATTGTTCTGTTCATTGACCACAGGTTACCTTAGTCCCCCATAAACTGTTCACCAAGCTGAGGGACCTGGGACTGAATCTTTGTTTCAGGGTTTTCAACTTCCTTACAGGCAGACCACAGGTGATGAGAGTTGGTGGTTATGTTTCCAGCACCATCACACTCAACACAGGAGCTTCACAAGGTTGTGTACTCAGCCCTACACCCCCTGTGGTCACACACAGCTCCCATTCCATTGTCAATTTCACTGATGACATGGTACTGCTGGGCCTCATGTCAATGATGAGGCAGCATACATAGAGGAGGTGAGCAACCTGACATTGTGGCATCAAGAGAACTGTCTCCAACTGAATGTCAGCAAAACCAAGGAGCTGGTGGTGAAATTCAGAAGGATACAGCTGTAGTCTTACCCCCACCCCCCCTCCCTCAACATCAACAGGACTGCAGTGGGGAGGATGAGCAGCCTCAAATATCTAGGCGTTCATATCTCTGAGGAGGGGACATGGACTGAACATTTTCAAGACCAGTCCATAAAGGTTAGGCAGTGTCTTCACCATCTGAGACACTCGAGGAAACTGTACATCGTTCTTGCATACATAAGGACTTTGTACCCTCTCGCAGTAGAAAGTGTCCTGACTCAGAACATCACCCCCTGGTTTAAGAACAGTTCTATACAACACATGAAGAGTCTACAGAGAGTGATCCAGGAGACAGAACACTGCAGCAGATCAGCTCTAACATCTGCTAGACATTTATACCAGGGATGCAGGACCAGAGCAACCAGAGACATCAAAGGCTTAGCTCACCCCAGTCACCCCATTATCTCACACCAGTAATTAAGTATAACTATCTCTACCTCACTGTACCTCACCTGCTGTCTCTCATTTGAGTGTTTACATCAGTCAGAAAACTTGCACACTGCACTTTACAGAACATAGACAGTTTATTACATTTGTGTGATCTTGGTTTAATTTGTAATGTGGTTTATTTGGAGTAAACTTAGTTTAGCCTCTTCTCTTTAATTTCATTTAAATTATCACTTTGGTTCACAGTCTTTTTGGGCCAACTCTGAGGGACATTCACTACATATTGTACTTGTATAACGATCTCTGTGACAGATGAAGAATCTTGAATCTTGTTAACTTTGATGACTGCACCATTGTACCGATGAGGAATTACACTGAAAGTTATACTCAGTTTCGCTAGCCCAAAATTACCCCTTGGTTGCAAACAGATCTTCTCGTAACAAGATCAACTGTCCACACAATACCAAGCAGAAAGTTGAGCTTTGCTGAGCATAATGCTACTAGAGGGCAAATGGACAAAGACTCCATATTCATTTTTAAAGTATTCAGCGAGATGAGGAAATAGCAAGACAGACAGCGCTCTATTTGATATGGCTGTCAATCTGAATATAAGAACATCTCCTGAGCCCTTCTGCTCTGTAGAACTCTATGCTGCCAGTGAGGCACAAGATAGTGTGGCCATCGGATGCCTTGCTGTTCACCCTGTCTACATTGTTTATTTTAGTTTTTACCCTCTTTAAATTGCTCACCTTATGCACTACTTAAACTGCAATAACCTATGACAATTAAATTGTTGTGGACATGGGTAGACAGCTTTCTTGTTAGTTTTTGTAGTTTTCTAAGTCAATACATAACTGCCTCCTGAGATACTCCATGATTCCCACAGCAAAAGTGGTGAACCACACAGGTGGTGGACACAGGAACACAGCACAAAATGCACCAGAGTTTGACTCAGACTGAGGGACTACGGTTGAGGAGAATCAGCAATGAGGAGTGGTCAGAGTCAGCAATGAGGAGGTCTTAAGTGATCTTAATAAGGGCAGTGTCAATAATGTGATCTAAAGCCAGGCTGGAAGGCTTCATAGAGCTCATGGTGGGACATGTGTCGCTGAAGCTCAGCAGTGATTCCTCTGTCTAGGACTTTGCTGAGGAAAGTAAAGTTGTAAATTGTGCAATAGTTACTGAGATTGTTCAGACCCAAACCAGGCTTTTTGAGAACTGAGGAGATAGCATACATTTGGAGGCCTGAGGGTACCAGGGCAAATTTCAAGGATGATTTTATGACGTTGACAATAATAGGGCACAGGATATGTACCTTGCCTTGACTAGGTGTGGGAGAAGGAGGAAAGGCAGCACTAAGGCATGAATGAAACAATCAGTGGGACATCCTGACGGGAGGAGAGTTGAGGGAAAGTGGCATTTGGTAGGAGATACTGGTGGATTGAGTCCACTTTGGCCTGGATGAAGCTAGAAACTTGGAGCAAAGGGCAGTGGCTGGGGACTTGAAGAGGGCAAATTAACCAGTTCATGTTGGAGAAGAGTCTGAGGTGGATTTTCCGGTCACCAATTAGGGTGAAATGATATTGTGCTTTGGCGTTGGACAGAGCTGCCTCATACGCACTCAAGAGACAGACCTTTTATAGAGTCTTTCCAGGTGTCCTGCAATGGTCTTCACAGAATATAGGTCACTGGAGAACCAAGGCGCAGGATGGGAACAGGAGTTAGTCCAACATATAAAGGGGCCCATGGTATCAATATAAAACAGAATTGTAATGAAAAATTAAGCCATCCACTGTGTGTTCAGGCAGATCTGAGGTCAAGTGGGTTCCCACAATTTAGGAGTGGGCTGCTGAATTATCAGACTTGATTTCCAAGTCTGATGATACAGCAGTGGGAGTTATACCAGTGGAACACACCATGAAGGTGTTGAGAGACTTGTCAAAGGCCTCTCCTCCATCATTAGCTCCATTGAACTGTTACAGTTCGCCTACCACTGAAACAGATTAACAGAGGATGCTACCTCTCATGTCCTTCATGCCACCCTCACACATGTGGACAATAAAAATGGAAACTATGTGAGACTGCTAACCCAGGTTTAAGTACCATATCTCCACACAGACTGTTAAGCTGAAAGACCCAGGTGTAAACACTCAGCTCACTAGGTGGGTACTGGCCTTCCATATGAGCAGAACCCAAGTCATCAGGCTGGGCAGGTGTGTGTCCAGAACCATCATACTTACAGGAATTCCTGGAGCTCCACAAGGTTAAATTCCTGTGACTGTGTGGCAACTCACAGCTACAGCAACAATACTGTTGATGACCCTGTAGTGCTCAGCCACAACAATGAATCAGCCTACCTGGAATAGCTGGAGAACCTGACAAAATGGGTTCAGGCTAGCTGCCTGTAGCTGAACTTCTGCAAGACAAAGGATCTGGTTGTATACAACAGAAAACAGCAATTTTCTTACTTTACCACCTACATAAATGGCAACCCAGTAGAGATGTGTCACAACACACAAACACTGATCACTAAGGCGAGGCAACCTTTTTACATATGGATTAGGAGGTTTAAGGCTCCACACGTTATTCTAAAAGCCTTCTATACGGCTATTGTCGAGAAACTCCTGACCATATGCATTACTTCATAGTTTGGAAACTGCTGTGTCCAAGACCACAAAGTCCTGCGACAAGTGATAAGAGCAGCAGAACACTGCACTGGATCTGCTCTGCCCTCCCTACATCTACAGGACATCTCCATCAGAAGAGCGATCCAAAACGTTAAGGGCCCAGCAATTATCTTTTCTGCCGTTAAGCTCAGGCACACAGTTCTGCAGCCTTATGGTCAATACTGGAACACTCAAGAGGAGATTTATGCTCAGGTCTTAAGGCTCTTCAACCAAGACATGCTTCGCATTTACTCAACAGCACTCCCCACACCAATGTCTTCTGCACCCTTTTCTTTTTTTACTAAAAGTTACACATATTCTATTTATTCTCCACAGTAAACATTTTAATATTTTTTAGTCTGTAGTATGTATATATGTTTATATTAATATTATTTGCATTTTTGCATATTCAGCAAAATGATTCTACTTATTGTTATTGTGATTCACGGTTACATTTCACTGCATGTTGTATGTATAGAATTGTGTACGTGACGAATCACATCTTGAATCTTGCTATATCACAGTACAGAAACATTCAGTCTCTGAATACACAGCTCACAACCGGCATCCAATTACACCCATCCTCTTCATGCACTGACCCTGTATTATGAGGAGCGAACTTGAAAGATTGCTGTGATATGTCAGGGCTTGAATTAAGCAGTGCAGAAGTAAGTTTTCATTAAATCTCTTTCATCTCCTGCTGCAGAGCATTATCAGGAGTGCCCACGATGCATTGTGGTGTTACAAAGAGAGCGAGAGGGAAATGAAGTGTAATGTACGTACCCCCCAGGTCTCCTTCGTGTTTGTCCTGAAGCCTGGAAGTAAAGAACAAAATCAAAATTGGTGAGACTGCATCATATTTTCAAAAGAGAGTCCATTTGTGTGTCCGCTTAGGCACAACACATTTTGTGTTACGGCAAATGCTTTATCTTAGTCTGGATAGGTCGGCTGTCTGAAAGCTTTTGACACTGTAGGACATCCTATAGTCCATAAAAACAGACAAAAATTCAGAACAAAAACAAAAGCTTAGCTTACTACTACTACCCCTTTTAGCTTTGTGACATATTTTTGTCCAGTTTTTATAAATGGAAGTACAGTGTCTTACAATGTCTGAGACATCAGTTTGAGACTGCTTCCTCAATGGGGTTTGACATTTGTTTCATAACTAACTGAACACCTAGTACACTGGCCACCATTGCATACGTGCACGATGGGGACTCATCCTACTTACCGAGAGAGGTCAAATGAGACGTTCCTTTAATCAGATCCTAAGACTTAAGTGTTCAGATTTCAGCAGACAAGTGACAGAGTCTGATTTGTATGGTGATGCTGTAGTTTCATGTTGTCTGACACAGTAATGACATTAACAGAATTCACTAACAAAAAAGGGTCAAAAGGGAAAAACAAGTCACATTTTTGACCTTAAAGGTTGTGCCGTTTCCTATCCACCATAAATTATTGTGCTATTTCACAACAGTGCTGTGTTTTTTAGCAACTAGAACATGGACTAATAAAACATCAGAGCTTGGTGACCTGGTCACTAATAAGATTCAAGAATATTCAGAGAATTTTTAAAAATTCAAATCATTACTGAATGTAACAGTAAAAGTACAGCTAAAAGTTGTTAAAAGCTTATACTCTCAGGGGCATGGCAGTACAGTCTGGACATAAGATTCTGTTGTCTCAGATTTTGTAATGGTGACTACAAAAAAAAAAAAAAAAAAAAAAAAAAAAAAAAAAGCCAAAAATACCCACAAAGATCAAAAAACATCAGGAAAGTAAAAAAAAAAACCTGAAGTGAGCTTGTTCAGAAAATGAAAACTGGTTTAATTATTTCAAAATCAATCTAGAACGGGCATTGATATCTCATGCATTCATGTTCAGCATTTTCATTTTGGCCACAGATTCTATGTTGATGAGCCAAGTGAATCAGGTGAAAAGGCTCTACTTTAAAATAAAGTAAAAAATATGGGATGATTTGATCCAACAGTGTTGCCACACTGCTACTTGCCTTTAAATCATTACAAATTACAGGGTGTGCCACGGATAAGCAACCCGCCTCCAATACCGCTCCCACTCTAAATTACAATTATTGGAATACAATTATGAAATACGGCATCAGGCGGCGAACGCCACCACAACCAATTTAAGTATCTTCTGTAACTCGGGGGTGAGTGAATTAAAACAATCCACTTACTTGTTTATCTTGTCATACTATTGTCAGAGGTGGACTACTTATCTGTGGCCTACCCTGTACAGGGGGGTCCTCGAGTTACGCCACAGATCCGTTCCTTCGACATTGATGTAACCGCCAACTTTGGTGTCAGTCAAAACACACCCAAGCCTGAGTCACTTGTCCATCAGTTGTAAAATCATTAAAACACAACTAAGCCACAGTCACAGCATATTCTACCGCCATGCACAACCAAATTAATTTACCCTCATAGTTCATAAGTATGATGGTCGAATGGTGTAAGTCAATGGTGTATATCGAACGGGAGAGGGAGTAAGTGTCGTAAACTCGAAACATCATATGCCTGAGGCCCTCATGTATATTACAAAACTGCTAAAAATCCCAGGACTGCTAGTGGGACCACTGAGGTACCCTTGAGCAAGACACCGTCTCCACACACTGCTCCATGGGCGGCGTTGGTGGCACGCTTTCTCTCATTTGGACATGGTCTTGACTTTAACACATGGTGTTGACTTTTGGACTGGTCTTGTCCTGGCCTTGACTAGGTACATGTACATGCAATCTGATCTGACTGGTCAAGCTAAGACACATTGCTGGGCATCCAGTTGGAAAGACCTGAGGCCTTTTGTCCTACAGAATGCACAAAATGTGTCATGTTCAAATAAGGTATCCCGAAAAATCGGATTTGTCTTGGCTGCAGATGGCCATGGCATTCATCTCATGATCTCCTGGTGTGCATTTATTGGGGGTTTGTCTGTCATGTGACAAAAATGCATTTGGTTTACATATAAACCAAGTACAAATCTGACTGTTCTCAGAATTTAACAATAAACAAATATAAAAAAGTGCTTCATATTTTGACTGAAGCGTGATTCTGTTTGTTCAGAGCCCTTGAAGTTTTGAGACACTGGAAGATAGTAAGTGTTTTGCCACTTGATCTAACGTCTCAGATTAAGCATAAGTAATTACAAAGCAAAGCATCAAGTAGTACTGGGTGGAGCTGATATTGTGAGAACAAACTTCACCCTTATCCTTCTGGAAGTTGCAGCTTAAGCAGTAGAAATGTGTCAGTGCCAGTAAACAGTGTTAGCTCGGTTCCAGAACTCTTGACTGAAACGGAAATAGTACATAAAAGCTCAAATATATGCTAATATTTTTTGTTATATACTTTTATGTAAAATACTTCAGAGCTTTAGGTAAAGCATGGAATGTCGTTTACAAGCTTCAGATGGATAGACAGATCTTTACTGTCACTGTTGCAGGAACAATGGAACACTGTTTAGCAACTCTTTGTTGGCAGCATAAGAAACAAACAGTGCAAAAAGAAACAGTGAAGTAAAAGTAGAAGGTATAAATACAAAAATATTAAATATGAATATAAACTGTGTATATGAATATAAGTATGAAGGTGCAGTATCCATTCGTGTGCAAATTGCGATATGCATTCAGTGATTGTCAGAGGTAGTATGTTAGCGATCTAAGCTGAATAGATCTTAATGTGAGTAGGTCATATGGGGGAAGCACATATTTGACTCTCCAAATATTAAAACTCTCCACCCTCTCTACTTCTTTTCCATCCAGGTAGAGGGTGCTCAGCCCGCTTAGCTCTTCTAAAGCTCTACCATCATCTCCTTGGTCTTTGATGTGTCCAGTGCCAGGTTATTGCTTTCATATCATTGGCTAAGCTGTAGAACCTCCTCTCTGTAGGCTGATTCGTTGTTGTTGTCAATCAGCCCAATGATGGTAGTATCGTCTGCGGAATGTCTGTGTTTATCTGTCAAATACTGTAAGATATCTAGAACAGCTAAATACATGCTACAATAATCCCATAGCTTTCTTTTGCTGTTATAAGTTGCGATCAATAGAACTTTGAAAAAGTTCTGATTAGTAAAATGTATATGAAAAATATATATGAGATTCTGAAGAACTTCTTTTTCCACTTTAAACTGAAGCAAAGTCGTGACACTGACCATGATAAGGTCTTTCAACAATCAAGGTTCTCCTTCCTTGCCACCTCTCCTCTTCCTCCCTTTCTCTAAAGTATGCATTTCAGGTACTGATATCAGAGGCCCGTTTGCAAACGTGGTGTTTGTTCCACTGTCATTAAAGCAAATGAGAATTTCTAAAAAGCTCTGAAATCCAGGTATATATTTCAAAGGGTCTCTTCACTCAAAATGTTAATTCATTAATTGTTTAATGAATTGTCTGATAATTTTTTAACAACACTTCATAGTAAAATAGATAAGAATTTAAAAATAGGAAGATTTTTTACACAAGTGGTCAAAGAACTCAAGAACTCAAATGTGTGTGTGTGTGTGTGTGTGTGTGTGTGAGTGAGTGTGTTTGTGTGTGCCTGTGTGTCTGGCTACTCTTCTGACCCTCCCCCAGCACCACCTCTGGGATAACCACAGGCAAGCAGGCTAGCTGTCTTCAACCCTTTGATGTCTGAGAGAAATTAATTAACGGACACACACACACTTACGCACATACACAGGCATACCCACCCACGCACTCACTCACTCACTCGCACACTCGTACACACGCACGGACACACGCACTCTACAATATTTAAAGAAAGAGCGTGCTACCATGAAATAACACGTACCATAATCAAATGAAAGAAGGGAATGCACACACACACAAACACAAATCCTCAGTGCGTGTATTGACCTGACCGCAATAGACATGAACCCAACTTGATGGAATTTTCACAGACCATCTTCAGTGCTGCGCCATTAGGAGGTGTTTCCATGGCTACCTCGCAATCAGGCCAGCCGGCGTGAAACACAAACACATTTCACATCCATAAAGACTCAGCTGTCTGGTCAAAAATCAAATGTACACAATCCTCTTTCTACTCCAAATAATGTGGTTGATCTGCAAAGATATAAAGCCTGGCAAAAATTATGGAGTCCTCACTCTTAAGAGCGTGGTGTCACTTTGTAACATACAAACAAATCACAGATATGAGACAAAATGTGTGTTTAACAGCTGAACATTCTGGCTTAATGATACATTATGGAATCACAGTATCACAGTAAGTACTTTGTTGCTCCTTTTTGGGCCTGAATTCTTCGAGGCATGGACTAATGAAAAACAAGACTTTCTGTCAAACTGGTTCCAACGGTCTCAAATAGCAGTGAACAAATCAGCTTGACAGCTCTCTTGAGGGCCATGTTTCCTTTCAATTAGTCAGGTCCAACAGCTAGCCAAGGTCTTCAAGCACTCTTTGAACCACAGACTTGGTTGCATTTTTAAACGTGCGCCCGTTTTTGTTATAGAAATGCAAATTACAAGGTCAGCCCATTTTTTCCACACTGAATGATTCCATATTTTTTTCCTCTATTTGACCTGAAAAAGAAAATCCTTGACATTAATTGAAATAACGTCATTTGTGAGATGTGCATGTCCCATCCATGCAGGCCTCAGCTCACAACCGACAGGACTTGAAGGATTTGCCACTAATGTCGTGGTGCCAGATACCACAGCACATCTTCAGAGGTCAGGTGACTGATCAGAGCTGTTTTGGTGGTTTATTTTTTTAACTTACATGTCCAAGACAGAGAAACAGAGGAGAGAGGCTGACAGAGAGACAGAGACAGGGTTTGGGAGGGTGGGACTGAAGGTGCAGTAACAACAGGCCTGCTTGTTACTCTCTATGACTGCAGTTCACCTCTAAGCCATGTTTTCCTTGCAGAGCACTCTTACTTCTATCTCTATGCAGCTGCCTTCTGGCACTGCCATTAATGACCCCACAATCACCTGCTGTGGCCTCAAATAAGCATAGCCAGCCACAGCAGCAAAGGAGATCCCTTACAACCAGATACTATGGAGGAAACGCAAGGTCAGAAAAAAGCAAATACATTTTAATCACTTACAATCTACAGATCTGGCAGTGGAGCCAGCCTTTAATTCTCCACTTTCATAACTACATACCTCACACTGAAGCTTCATTACTGTTTCTAGTACTGTTTTGGATAATAAGCAGAGCTGAAACAAATTTAACTGAATTTAATTACAAAACCACTCACTGGCTTCTATTTAAAAACAAAACCTTACACATCCAATAACTGCCCGCTGCATTTGAAACCACCAACATTACACCTTCAGTCTCTGGCCATTTTAATAGAAACTTGATGTTTCAGAAAATTTGAAAACTCACTGTGAGGTTAACAGTGGACTATGACAAAAATATATCCAAACACGAGTGGCTCTCTGGCACAGAAACTGGGCTAAAGGATGACTAACACAAACAGTGCACCAAGAGATAGGCTATAGTGTCTAACTGTACATCTCCAAAGTCTGTCTCCAACGTCTTTAGATGGAGGCCGAGGCTGTTTCATACAAAATGAAGGGGAGAATTTGGCAAACTGGATAAGCCAAATTATCTATGCATATTTTTCCCAAGCATTTCCTTCTCAGTGGCAATGACATTCTTCAACTAGAGCATTCCTAATGTTTCAAAAAGAGAAAAAAGCAAATGAAATTGTCCAGTTTCTGTAAGACAATATAACCAGAGCAGGGGAAAATGATAAATAATGACATAAATATCCAAGGAGACAGATAGATTGTGAGGGTTCTTCATGGTACTAATAAAGTTTAAGAGGGTAGAATGTTTGTAACACACTGAAATATGACTACTGTACTGTACTGGGTTGCCGCCATAATGTTATGTGGATCATGTCAGAAAAGCAAGAAGTCCTATATGAATGTTCTTGTACTCACTGGCCACTTTTATATGTTTCTATCCTGCATGTTCAAAAATGTATAGACACTCCACTGTAGCGACCCGGTTTTTAAGCAATTTCAATAAAGCTTTCTGATTCTGATTATTTCTTCCTACTTGCAGCTGCTGTTTGAATCATCTGTGGCAACTGCAGTCCAGATTCTCACTTATGAATCGTCTGTTCAAAACCTAGTGCTTCACTGGGTTCAAAACCTAGTGATTGGAAGGCTTACCAAACACTTGGCACTGGACATGGTGATCTTTTGAATGAACTGATTGTGTTAACAAAAGGTACAACTTAAATTAGCTGAGGAGCTTGGCTCACCAATGTGTTATCAGGCCCAATTTTACCCTCTACCTCAATTATAAATGGTCACTTGCTGCCCTCCTCTGACCCCATATCATTTGGGTGGTGGACTATTCTCAGCATGGTAGTGACAGTGGAACATCAGGCACCTATTCAGGAAGTGAGAAAATGTAGTTCCACAACTCAAAAATTAGGTCCACAACTCAAAAATATCAAATCAAGAGTGCTTTTAGGGTCAAAAACATAGGTCTTGATGCTCACACTGCTCCACTGCTTGGTTTGGTAGACCTGTATGTTACCATGGAGATTCAAAAAGGCTAATTTTGCACTACATTCGCCCTTCAGAACAAAAGGGTTATTTAGGAAAGGTCTGATGAGAATGAGATGGCTATAACACTAAAGTAAGAATAATTAAAATGTAACCATAACATGAAGCCCCAATGGCCAATAAACTGCAGTTCATTAATGTACTTTTACAGAAGCATGTTTCTTAGTTTCTCTTTATGGCTATTTCTGGGGCACGCACAGCAAAGAGAGTAAACATATGAGCAAGTCTACTCAAGGGACAAAGTTTTCCATTCAAACTTGCAATGAAACTGGCTTAAAAGCTTGGCTTGAGTGAACAAAGAAGCAGTAAGAAGTCACTTGAGAATTTTGTTCAACAACGCTATCTATTTGTGTTACATTATGTAATGCTTTTGTGGATTTTTCTGGGTAGTTTTTAATTACCTGGACCAAATCAAGATTCCAGATAAACACCTCGAAACAACCAAACCATACTGAACTATAATCTTATTTCATTTAATGACATTATTGGTTCTGTAATTATTCATATTTGTCATTCCCAGAAAGGGCAATGCTTTCTAAAATAATGTGTTCATAAGATTTTAACAGCCAAAATTAGCAGCATATTAATAAAACAAATAATAAAATATATTTATTTATTTGTTTTGTTACATTTTAGCCAATGTTTATATTTAAACACATATATACGTATATTTTTCCCTAGCCTTTACAGTGATAAACAATTACATAAACAATTGATTCAAGAGGAATCCTGGAGCAATAATTGCTTATTTCAGGATGAAGCAAAAGGAAAAAGACTCCATTATCCCCATAGGAAATATAGCTTTCCCAGCACGACAATGGTCCACTGCTATGCCAGCAAACAAGGACTTGTTGCTTCATTTCCACTTACCGCAGCTCAGTGATTCATTCACTCAGTTGTTAGAAACAGGACATGGTAACCCACTGGGAATTTCACAAAATGACAGTTTTTTCCACACAATTTAAACAGTTCCATCATCAATGCACTCAAACGTAATGGAGCAACCTGAGGAGAGCATACAGAGTTAGAATTTACTGAATGAGGGTAATCAATTATGACAAGCTGCCCAGGCCCAGAAGTGTTAAGGCATCCCCATATCATTACACTACCGTCACCATGTTTGACTGTTCTTTTCACTGTTAAATGCTGTATTAGCGGCAACATGAACCAATCTTGAAAGATCCACTTTTAATCGACCAGTTCCCAGAATGTTATTCCAAAAGTCTTACATTATTACATTATTATAATTTTGATGGTTGGAAACAATTGAGTGTGACAAGTAAACAAAAACAGAGGAAATCAGTTGAAACAGTTCCATACTCAAAGCAACCAAACTGAACAGATCATCCTGAAGAAAGAATACAGAGTTTGTGCTCCAGTCCAGAACCCATCACAGCTGTCTGTGGGCCTTTTATTATTCTACCAAGGGTGACATTCAGTAGTCAACAAATCCTCAGCTTTCGAGTAGGAAATCTGCATTTCAGTTGGAAGTCCACAGTCTACTTTAGGAAGTCTACAATGGGCAGTCTATATTTAAGCCAGGGCTTTATTTATGAGCATGAAATCACTCCAGGCAAGACCTTGATGCATTCAAGTCCCAGTATAGGCAAAGCCACCTGAACTAAAAGGTGATGTTTATCATCTATGAAGCCATACTGAAAGGCTTCTTTTCCAGCTGCACAAAATTATTAAGTATTCCATTAGTAGTGTTTACAGGAGCCCCTATGACCTTCTGCATCAAATTCAATGGTAAAGGCAGATGCATTTATTTTTGAATGTCTTCCAGCAGAAATTGATTAAGCTGACTTGCTAGGACTTGCTAGTTTTTCAATCACAGTAGTCCCCCCATCCCACCCCTTACTGACCCTATCACCCCATAGAGCCCATTCACAAACACACATCACAAATTCTAATTCAAGCCTTAAATCGTGAGCATGTGGTCATTTCACTTATTGATCTATTGAAGGATAGAAGTCAACACCAACTGTAAAAAACACGTGTGTGAAAAAAAAGTGTCTTGAGAGCCCCAACCCAATGTAATGATAGTAGTTATTTAGTAGAGATACTTAATATAAAGTAGGACCAGTACATAACACTGCCCCCAAACTACCAAAGCTATATAATATAAGCGTAAGACTAACCCAGATAGAACAGTTTTTAAGAGTCAAAGCATATGATGTTTTCCCATCTTTACAAACAACAAATCTGGAGGAAGTTCCTTTGGCCATTGCCACCATTTCTCACTAACATTCAGCGAAATCCAAAGGCCATTCACCGCTAGCCAGGAAGGTCTGTTGAAAAACGGCGGCCAAGGGCAGGGATCGTTTTTCTTTCTCTTCGTGTTAACCACCACCCTAGCCTTAGAGCCAGGGTAAACAAAGGCTATATAGGTCACCTTCACTCTGCAGAAGAAAAATACCCTGTTAGTGTTAGAGGAACACAAATACACCCTCATAGGCAATCTCATAGCTAATCCAGAGTCCTTTTCTATGAGAATGATTGCTTGGCACACAGAGAAAGCATGCTATCAGGCGACTGTCAGCTACAAGTGATACTTTTCCAGTCACACTGACATGAAACACATGCGCTCAGACATACAAACACCTAAACAAATTCTTTAAACTACTACTTCAACATCAGTCTACTTATATCAATGCCATACTGCAGTTCAAAAACATTGTACAACTGGGATCTGCATCTGTTTACCATTTTGATCTGTAATTGCACTATATGTACACTTGGCCTCCAGATTTTCTTGGTTGTCTGTTTAGTTACAGGCATGTGTCTGATATGCCAGCAGAACATACCAGTGTCACAGCTGTGTTGAGAGTGGTTCATTACATTACATTCAAAGCATTTACATTCAAAGCATTTAGCAGACGCTCTTATCCAGAGTGATGTACACTAGTGCTAGGGTAGTCCACATCTGTTCTTCAAACCCGAATAGCTATACTTAGCTAAGAAATCCTGTCAAAGAAAAGTCAGATGTAGGTAAATAGGTAAAACAGGGAGGGAAGAGGGTAAGTGCTCAAAGGGAAAAAGAACTTAGTGCTTGATAACAAGATGCCTAGTTAGTCACCAAGGTGCTCCAACTTCGCTTCAGACAACGCTTACGACTTCGTTCCCTGAGTGAATTCAGGGCAATTTTAAAAGACACTGCTTAATCTGGCTGGTATTTACATATTCATGCTTGGATTGATTCCAGAGATTAAATTGGTGCAAAAAGATGACATCAAAGCCAGGCATGCAGTCTTAGAAAAAAACAATGTCTAACATGCTTTACAAAAATGTAGAAAAACTTTTGACATTCTAGGATGATGGGTGCTCTTTCACTGCACATGAATCACAAACCCCCATGGAAACTTCTACAATGGGCAACAGCCCAACAGGGAGTATAATCCTGTATTCTCCCTATGCACTTTGTTAATGAGATGCACAATCTATCGTTTACAGTGACTTATACTCATGTTCACATTATGAATACACACTTTGCTTTACACGGAGTGCACACACGTTTATAGAAGTAGTCAGTTTGTTATTAAACATGTGTTTCTTTGTTCTGAGTTACCTTTGCCAAGCGTTGGGGGCGGTCCCTTCCTGGTTGGGCAAAAGTGCAGCTGAGGGCTGGCGGCACCTAAATCTCTGGCCCTGCATATTAAGCCCTACCATGTCACACCATGTATCAGAGGGGGATTTTGGCCTTAGGTGCTTTGGTTTTGAATGTGTTTGGGGTTAATGAGTATTTCATTTACAACTTTTGTGTTTTTTGGTTTGTCCAAGCCACTATATATGTCCCTCTTTAGTTTATTGTGAGAGGTCGGTTTTTAGTTTAGCCTAAGTCATGATGTCAAATGGCTTCTTTTTTTTTTTACCTCTTTTATAGGCCTAGTAATGATCAGTTCTTTGGTCTTTGTTTTTTGCGCAATAAAACCCTGCCTTTTAAAACAAAATTCTTGTGCCTCACTGCTCAGTCCCTTACAGGCAATTTTCAGGAACACTGTTTACTGAACAATGTATGGCACACCTGAGTACTGAGTAGAAGAAAGTTCTGAAAGCGTCCTACGGCAGCTCAGGTAATGTGTACCACACTAGTTTCTTTATGGTCTATTTTGCTGAGGACAAAAATATCACTGTACATTCTAGCAGACTCAGCATACACAGATTTGGTCATAGCATAAAATGTCAACTTTTTTGCAGTACTGCTGTTGTTCATAATAAAAGTTTTCCAGCTGGAAAATGAAGAGGAAAACTCGTTTTAGTATTTAGAAAGATGCAGCAAGTCACAGTAAACATCATCAAAAAGTGGCTTCCAATTAGTTATGCTCGATCAAAATCTATACAGCAGGAGCAGACTGAAAATATATTTATGAATAAATTATCACGCTAAGGGGCCGTTCACATATCGCGCCTAAAAACGCGTGGAAAACGCGAGGCGCGTCGCTTTCTCCTTCTTTTCAAAAG
>JBBPDB010023175.1:0-12249 GCA_037974465.1 Brachypetersius altus | reverse complement strand
CAGAGGAAGAATTTCGTGCTGTTCACACTGTGTGCAGTGGTGTGTTCACGTATGACAAATGGTCACTTTCACTTTTCTTGTGTATATATTTCCATTATTCTTTCCATGTTTCCATTGCAAGCTTAGTTTAGGACAAGAGCTTTCATGTAAAACAAGTTGCCCCCTTGGGAGTGACGATGATGGGCTGGATCAGGAATTAATTTATTAGAGGGACAACTCGAGTTTTGGAAGAAAAGCCTGCGTTGGTATGGACCTGCGCTTAGGAGAGGCACTGAGTATGTTGGGAGAAGGATGCTGAGGAGGGACTGAGTATGTTAGGAGGGTGCTGAGGATGTTGCCAGGGAAGAGAAGAGGAGGAAGGCCTAGTAGGAGGTTTATGGGTGAGGGTGAGGGAAGACATGCAAGCAGTTGGTGTGAGAGAGGAAGATGCAGAGAATAGACTTTTGATCTGCTGTGACAAACCCTTAGCCGAAAGTAGAAGTAGGTGATCAAGAATTTAAGGAGACCCCTGTTTAATGATGCACAAAAATAACCACTTCCTGCTGCTGCTGCTGCTTCTTCTTCTTCTTCTTCTTCTTCTTCTTATTTTTATTATTAGTTGTCGTTGTTGTTGTTATTGTTAGTATTATCATTATTATTGTTGTTGTTATTATTCTTATTATTATTATCATTATTATTATCATTATCATTATTATTATTATCACTATTTGTATTGAACAGTAATTTGTGACACAGCCCGTCCAAGTGGGTCGCTTCCCAAATCACAGTCCGACTCTCCATGCTGGAGTGGAGGAACGTCAGGGCTCAGAGCGTGCTGCTATTGGCTGGAGCGGGGCGTGACGTCATGACGTCCCTATGCCAAACAAAGGGGCAGGAAAAAGCCACGTTGACCAGTCTGCTGGATCTCTCCGTGGGGGAAAAACGAGTGTTTATTTTATCTAACAAGCAGCTTCTTTACATTTTTTTGAGGCTGAACGAGTTAGTCATGTCGTCTCCACCGAAAGAGAAAAATGAAACTCGAGCTGGACATCCCCCTGCTGGTAAATACCAGGACATTGTTGTTGTTGTTTTTTTCACCTGAAGTGTAGCAACACAGTATAGGATATCTCAGTTCAGTTCTGCATCAGACATCGGATTAAAATCAAGCTTGTATATAAGGACACTTGCTAGGGGCCGTTTTAGACTGGACAGCCATCAAGTTATCCTTAGTTTAATAAGGAAATAGCTCGAGGCTAAAAATACAGCTAACGTTAACGTAGCCTTTGGGTGTTGCAGCATTAGGCCACAATGCAGCTGTCATGCATGGAGTGCATGTGTTTTAACAGAATATAGTGAGTTTGTAACTTGATGATGGAAAAAAAGACTAGTAGGTTTTAGTTATATTCGAAATGCATGCATTTTTGTAACTGTCAGTTGTTCTGCCCGTTTCATATGTGCTGGAACAGAAAGTGTCTCTACACTGATGAAGGCCCTGCATTGCCAATATGTCAGTCTGTCCTGGGTAAAGTCCACAAGAAAGCTGATGACACACTGAGCTTTGTATGCATAGGCGTATAAGTGGGACACAGGCCTTCCCCATTGATCCTGGAGGAAACTTCATTGATCCTGGAGGAATTTGCTTATACTGGCAATTCAGGGTCATTAGCAGTGTGGGGACACCACTTTCTGATCCAGCAGAAAAGCTTAAAATGTTTTTCATATGGGACTGCTCAGCTCTGATTTGTTGCATTATCTTATTATGTTTGAACAGTCAAAGCAGGAGGCATGAGGATAGTCCAGAAACACCAGTCTTCTGGCGATGCGGTGTCCGACAGAAAAGAAGACAAGGATAGTAAAGAGTTTGAGAGCTGCAGGTACTCACTTTGAACACTTCTCCTTTCTCATATTAGTACCTAAAGCACTCTGTCCCTCTCACCCTGTCTCTCTCCTTCTCTTTTTCAGCTTCAGCACTCACTTATTATGTTCAGGTCTGCCAAACCTCTATACATTACTTATTTCAATGTATTAGTGCAGCTGTGGACAGTTGCACTCTGGCTACTTTTTATTATGTCAGGTGAGCATATGTGGCATCAAGTAGTTGTACGTTTTTGTGCATTTTGTCCAGTGCATCAAGTTTAAACTCATTTGCATGTAATCTAAGGCCGTGTTGCAGAGTGATTTTGTCGGAGGAAAGCAGGCCGGAGCATTTTGTTTGATTACAGGGTTTCTGACTTGCCGAGGCTTATGCTTGGTGCCGGAGAGGCCTGGGTCTCGTGGTCTGACTGACTGTACATATATACAGTAGTGGTTGAAATTTTCCATCCATAGTCTCATTCCAGTGTGTTCTCATGCACAGTTAGCGATTACACTAGATTTATATCTTCCCCAAGCCCAAATGAACCATGATCATACCGGACTTTGAGGGTCAAGATGTTTGGGGATGGTACGGATCACCTAGTCTATCTCTCAGTTTTCCACTTATCAGCCTGTTGGTATAGTTAACTATGCTGATCTGTTATATGTTCAGTGATGCTGAAAGCCAGTGAACATATTTATTTATTATTTATTTACTAGTAGTTAGTAATAAATGTATAATATTTATTAAACCCTACCCTAAGTGTGGGCAGGGGTGCTCCAGCAACTTTTTGTATCAAAAGAGCATATGTGGCTTGAAGTAACTCCTTTATAATAAACTGTTGAATGTTGTGAAGTGTTTTCTTTGTTCAGGAATTTAAACTTTCCTAGATGTTGGGACGTTTAGGAAAACTCTCACTTGTGGAAACTCTTTACTCCACATGTCGAATGTCCTTGTTGTGCAATTGCCTAGCCACAGGTGAGCAGTTCTCATCGGACTGTAGTAGTGCACGCAAGTGTGTGCGTGTGTGAACCGCATCTGGCTTTCTTGCTCATTTTGCTTTCAAAGTAAAGCTTTTGCACCAAATCCAACCCGAACATTTCCCACCACAGCTGCATTTGCACTGCCCAGCTGCTGCCATTCAGGGTGATCAATATTTCAGGGCCAAGAAATGACTTCAGTTAGCTCTGCTGTTGGTACTAGAGCGGCATTTAGCGATTTCACTTTTTCCCCCATTTGGTGACGAGATGAAAGAAACGTTGGTGCAGGACAGGGTGTGTTCTCCCACACGGCTGGCGGATATGACCACATCTTCCTTTTTTTCCTCTGACGAGTCACATGGCTTATTTATACTGAATCTATTTGTTAAGCTACAGCTTGGCCGCACTTTCAGAAGAAGGTGAGTCATAAGGCACATGTTGCTGGTTAGAGCTCAGGGTTCCTCTCAGGCACTTAGATATCTGCCTGTTCTATTTTTTGCACTTTCTGTCTTTCCATAAAATTGAGTTGAGGCATCAGCTCAGTATCAGGTGTCTGTGGGCTTTCTGCAGGGCGCAGAGTCTGTGTTAGCTTGCCCCTTTGGCACATTACCTGATTACTGATCTACATCTACAGTCAAATGGAGCTTGCAGGTGAGGCCTTATCAGTGCAAAGTGCTGACTGCATTCCAGCCTGCTGGAAACCCCTGATTACACAGTCATATGGTCGTGCAATATAGCACTGGTTAATCATTATCACGATATTGGCCTTTGCCTCCTGATGTTTTAGAAGGCTGTGCGATGCAAATGAGCCCTCTGACCAATAGTATTTATTCTCTTTTCTCTTCGTCCATGTCACATGAAAAATGTACTCGTGTGCTTTAAATACATTGCAAGGAATGTCATAATGATTTAATAAGTTTAAGCATTTGGATTGATAGTGTGCACGGCTGCAATGGATATTCAGTAAAATATTAATATAAAAGTCACAATAATGAAAAATGCAGTTTCAATCATTTGTATTTTTACCTTTTTTTTTTTTTTTACCTTGTTTCCTTGCACTGTTTATCAATCTGACAGGAAGCAAACTACTTCATCAAGCTAAATGCTGGTGAGTCACATGTAGATGCTGTAGCAGCATAACTAAAGAGAACAATGTTCTGGCTTGTCTCACAAAAACAGTGCTTTTGACTTTTTCATGTTTGCCAAATGGTTTTCCTGCCAGCGTAGGCAGTTCTTGGCCTTTGTTCTTAACTATCTGTATTAGAGCTTTAATATGAAGCTATAATAATGATAATAAAAGTTTCCTGCTCTTCTGGTTTGCTAACTAGGCAAGTTCTCAGGTGCCTTTATATCTATGAATAAATGAGGGTGCAGAAAGAAACAGAAAGAAACATGTTCAAACCAGACCAGGCATTAGGGCCAAATCAGACTTCATCACACTCTAAACAGTGTTTTTGAGCAACTTAAACATTTAGGTCGTTTCAGTGTGGTCGGTAATGCCCTTTGCTTTCCCCCTCTGCTCCTCCTGCTCAACAATTTCTACTCTGTTGCCAAATGGGCAGATCAGATTCCTCCAAATAATCATATTATGCCCTTTGCTCTGCAATAGTGAACCAGACCTGCAGTTTGTGATATAAATATCATAACAATTTAATGCAAATGCGGGAAATATGCAACTGTATGGCAGTGCTAATTTCACCCACATGAGAATCTAGTAAGCTAAGTCATTGCCTGTGAGTATCTTTTTTTTTTTCTTTTATATTAAACATGAGCATCTGAATAGTGTGAAAGATATTTCATGTTTTGTCAGTATGTTCAAATCTGATTTGTGGGTAGTAGTGTCACCTTATAGCAAGGATGTCCCCAGCGGGACAGCGGAGGGTCATTTCTGTATGTCGATTGCATGTTCTCTTCGTATCTGCATGGGTGTCCACCTGGTGCTTTGGGTTCCTCCCACAGTCCAAAAACATGCACGTTGGGCAAACTGGAGATGTGAAATTGTTCCTAGATGTGAGTGTGTGCATGAATGTGTTTGTGTGTCTACCCTGCCTTGTACTGGTGATTTTTCAGGCTTGTTCGCTTTTCGCCCTGTGACCACTGGCATAGGTTCAAGCAGCCCTGTGACCCTGGTTAAGGATAAGTAGTTCAGATAATGGATGGATGGATGGGGATGACTTTTAGCTGCTTTTTTGCGCCCAATAAATAAAGAATGCTTCTTGGAGACTTCTGAACACATCAGAAGTCTCCAAAAAAAATTTGAAATGCTGAAAAAATACAAACATTTGGTTCATGGCCCCTTGTAATTCCTTTTGACATTGCCCAACATTACTGGCAAGCAGGTTGGAAACTGTGAGTTTGTATTTTGTGCTTGGCTGTTTTAGCCTGGTTTGATTGGAAGTGCGTAGGGGCCCAGGGTGGTAAACGAGGCTGTTAATGTAATGGACTCCAGCACGCCACAGTCGTGTACAGTGTTGCTTTCCTTGGCTTTTGAAACTTTGCTTCAGCCTTTTCATTGGTATGTCCAGCAGTCCTGCTCTAAAAATAGTAGCCCAAGATTACCATGGAAACTTAACCAACTCTGTGATTTGATTTTAAATGGGTGAATGCAGTTGTAACAGTCAATGCTGGAGGGAAAGAAAGAGCTTTACAGCTAATGTAGAGGAATGCAGGAGAATCCAGTCACTAACTTGTGTGTGTCAAATAAGGATAAACACATCAGCTGTGCCAGCAAGATCCCCCACCCCCCCCCCTCGACCAGCAGAGTGTACCCGGTGCGGAAGCGGTAAGCAGGTGGCTTCTGGTGGAAAAATTGCGCATTTGTCGCAGCAAGTCAAGCAGGATAGTCTGGGGACTGCCTGCCAGATGCAATTTGGGCTCTTCAGATGGATGATACGGCGAAATTGAATTGCTCAGAGACGATGATGCAATGTGCCATCAGGCCATGCCCATGCCATGCTGCTGACATCTGCCCACAGTGCAGGGATTCCCCAACCACCCTTCATCTTATACCCTAATACCTGACCCGGTCCTGTGGGCCTGCTCATGAAAGGGGACCCTCTAGCAGAGAGTGATTTGTTGGAAGACTCCATGCTGTTCAAAAACAGGCCGAAGCATTTAATCAGGTTTTAAGGTCACTGACTTGTCTGGTGCTGGCTTGCTTTCGCTCGCTGCCGGTGTGGTCTGACTCTCGTGGTTTGGCTCGCTATAAAGTTTTCTTTAAAAGCTGCATTTATAAAACTGGGGTTTTTTTTCTTTCAAAACTGTGGTTGAGTATTTATTTATTTTTTTTACATTTAGAACAGTCACTTGCATGCACCAGAATAGAAAATAAATCTATGAGTGATGCATGACCAAAGCATATCAGATGTATAGTCTAGAATATAGTCATAGTCAAATGCATAGCATTACTGATATAAGATATGTATTTGCTGAGCGGTGTCTTTAACAGAGAAAATACAGTCTTCGTTTTAATCACAATTGCTCTCTTCATAATGAAGTGTATAATAAAATGTTACTTAGCATTATAAATGGTGCAGTGTTCGATATAATTATGTATTTCATTCATTTGATAGCTGTAGATTTTGTGCTACGTTGTAAAGCAGACTGACTGAGGGGTTATCATCAGTCTCTTTTAGAAGGAAAGCGAGCAACATTTTGACAGCTTTTGTCATTAGCACAGAGAGCTTGCTTGTGATTGCAGTTGAGAATGGCTTTTGTTGGAAAGTGATAACACGTGGTGGAGACTTACTTAGACTTGGTTCTCCCAAATCAGTGTTTCCATAAGAAAAGGTTGTATTTCTAAGCTTTGTCTTGAAATAGCCACTATTTTAATACACCATATAGACAAAAGGATTTGGACACGTCTGTTTTTGACACATGACCAGCATTTACGCTGTGTCTCGTCTCATTTTTGTCACGTGATAAATGTTCATTGACCACACAAGCTGCTCCTCCGTGCTCTCGCCCATTTTCCAAAACTAACGCTTCGTGCTGCAAGTAGGCGTGGTTCCGCGCAGGTGATGCGACTTTGTCATTTTTGCAAGGAGTGGATAGTTCTGTGGTATGCCGGTATAAACAAAATCTCTCCCGTGGGCCAAATTAATATCGCATAGCATATATGCCGCACAGTACTAGCTATAATGGCTGCAGAAGGGACCAACTCCATATTAAACTTGATGCATTTGAATGCAATGTCATTAAAGTTAGTCGTCTCAGTACTTTTATGTATATAGTGTATAGTCAGCAGTGGTGTCTAATGAGGTTGCACTGAATAGCTGTACTGAAATATTTCAGTGTGAAACCAATGACAGCAAGGCAGTACTGGCAAGTGACATCACTCAGCTGCTTTTCATCTCTTCCAAACTGGCCCTAGGTGGCCCTTATTGATGAGCCTTGTATGTGCTCATTGTACAGACCACTGCTTGCCTAAAACATCTTAAGTATTTATCAAAAGTTAATGCTTTTGGAAAAAAATTAAGCTGTAAAAAAAAAAAAACCTCTGAAGCTTCTAAAACTTTGATTTCCCACTTTTCCCTGGATTGATTTTGTGCTGCTCAGATTTCTGCAGAGATGGTTAAATACATCCAGAAGTCACTTAAAGGAACTGTTTGATCAATACTGCTAATGTTTTTAACAACGAGTCAATAGACATTTGTTAGCAGAATTATATCTTGATATTTTCAAATGTTATCTTGCTAACTGGTGTCTACTATCCTGTATCCATCATTTTCTTATGTTTAAGATGTTGTGTGTAAAGGACCACAGAAACCTCTGGTTAGCTTGTTTACTCAAATATTTATGTTCACGTACTGTCAAAGTACCTCAAGCATGAGTAAGTAAAGTTGCTGGATCATTAAGAAATGCAAACTGAAGTATTTTAGACAAATAGGTGTGATGGACATCTATGCATCATTCTATGTTTTTTGCAAAAGACAGAAGTGGACATATTACATTTTTCATGTACACTGTGCACATGACTTTAATAAATGTAACCTTTGGCCGAGTGGTTGATGTGTTGGAGAGTGTAAACAGCCTGTGGAGTGCGAACGGTGAGTGGCAGTCCGGGTTCTGTCATTAGCTGAACCTTGCAGCAGGAGGGAGTGAGTGAGTGAGTACAGGGCTCGAGGGCTGCCTCACGACTGTTAACACACACTGCACTCACTTCACTGTCTCTGCTCAGCGAGCTTCATCCGACACAGCAGAGAATCCAGCTTTGTACGTTTCACGCAATGGAGCCACCCGAAGGCAAACCGCACCTGCTCCCACTGCGCCAATTCCACACAAATGGAACACATTCTCTGTTCTTTGGTGCAAATGATTATGATTATTTTGTGCTGAGATTGTTCACTGCAGGTACCAGTCCTTAGCACAGCGTCCAACATTGTTTTAGTGCACAGAAGCCCCCCAGTGGTTGAGCAGATTGTAAATATTAGTGATTTGCCAGAACTTTCAGCAGAAATGTTTTAACAAGTTTAGATAGTGTTTTATTGCTACATCAGTACAAACTACAATTTATTTGTGTTGCATGCACAATCTGCATAATCTTACAGACTCCTTAAGGCACAAGACAGTCCAAAAACCTAATGGTACTGCAGTGGCAAGCAGTTTTAGTTTGTGAAAGGCGGGGAAGTGGGTGTGGTATAGAAACATTTTGTATTTTTGCTGTGGTGGCAAAGATTAGCAGGAAGCCACAGAGAAATGTTATCAGCTGCGACACTGGGCCTATCAATATATAAAAGTGAGCATTCAGCATTTGGCATTATGCAAATGCAAATCAGTCATAAAAGGTTAAAGTGTTTTGCCACCTTTTTGGTTACTGTTGTCATTTTGCATTGTGTGCTTTCAAAAAGTAACAAACTTGATATTTTCACGGACTGACCGGTCCCATTTCTCCTGTCTCTTGAGCTGACAGGAGTGAAATAATTGGCCAACGTGTTTAAGAGTTCATTTATTGTTTTAGGCTCCCCTCACTCACGATTCAGCAGGCCAATATTATTGGTCTGTCTGTATGTAAAGAACCATTTTGAAGGTTGTAGAACCTCCATGTGATGGTTAGGTTCTTGAACGAACCCGTAAATTGGTATAGCACCTGTACATGATGTGAGGGTCTTTAAAGGGGTTTTGCTCTGTGTAGTTTCTGAGACTGGGATTTGTGATTTCCAGAGGGAGAGACATCAGTTAACAAAATGCACCACACAAACCAGCAATAATGTATAGATGCAACTGAGAGGAGTCTTGATTTAAAAAGTGATTCAAGTCTTCTTCAGTTTGGTGTTGAATATAGAAAAATAGATGTTTAGTGTTTTTGTGCGTAATGGCTGTTACTAATTGACTAAATGACGAGAGTTAAAAAAATGTCTTTGCTCCTTCTACACTCTTAAAGAACATTTAATGATTGCTGGTGTTGTCTTAACAACCTTTTTTGGCTTTGTTTGTCTTTGCTTTGTGGACCGTTATTTCTATAGTTCTGTGCATTACACTACTTTACCTCTATGCACTGTTGGTAACAATAGCTACTGCTGTGGAATGCCCATCAGAGAGTGTTTCTCACAATCAGTGGTGCAGTTTCCTCTTGATTAAACAGGCAAACAGACTGCTCAGTTCCAAGCCTCCCTCATCTTATCTTAAAACTCTCAGTGCCAAGATAGCATTTGAGGGTGAGGCTCCCACCTGTAGTGCATGGTCAGAGGTGCTGGCGCCCTTGAGGTGTTGCGTCATCACTGGCAAGCAAAGAGATCCGTCATCCTCCACAGATCTTTTGGCTCAGTGAGCACATTTTGAAAGCCTGGTGACCAATCATTTATTCAGCACTGGCTTAAAATAAGACGGTGCTTTCAAAACCCTTTAAAACTTCACAATGGGTCTTAAGTGCAACCAGCCTGAAGTTTCTAAAGAGACAGTTTGGTACACAGACGATAATAAAGAGATTTCTTTGGTACACAGAGTATTAAAGCATGCTCTTACTTTACGCAGACATTAAAGAGCAGGTCAGAGTACATACTGTACAGGAGGAAATTCATCACACTATTTCGTACATTTGTCACACATTTATTGGGTAAAATCAGCCTCATCAATGATCTAAACACCTGAGCACTACTGAAGACTTGATGTCTGCACCTATTTTGTTTTCACATCTGAGTAATTAACCTGTTCATTAAAACTAGTGCATTATCATCATGCATAAATGTGCGCGTGTGCATTGTAGTGATTGGGTATTAATAATGGTATCCAATGCAGCTTCTCTGTTTGAATGTCAGCATCCCAATCCAGCACCTTTATGTATTACACCACACGTCTCCCAGCTTTAGTAGATTATCCAGATATGAGTGCCAAAAACATGGCTTTATCCCTGATTTTTCATGTTACACCTTTATTGGCCAAAGATTTTTATTTCAGCACCAAATGAAAAATGTGTGATAATTGCATGCTAATGTACTTCCATCTTCTTGCACTACTGTTACATAAAGGTTTTAACACTCTCCTCTGCTTCTCACATTGTCCTGAGTGTTTCCTCATGTTGTAAGTCGCTTTGGATAAAAGGGTCTGCCAGATGAATGTAATGTAATGTAAAGTACATGTACTCAAAATCCAAGTAAATGTTAGTCTATCAAAAGTATTCAATTCAGTTGTATTTATGTATTTATATAGCACTTTTTGCAACTGGTGTCCCAAAGCAGCTTTACAGAATCCAGGTTTGAGCCCCTAGTGAGCAAGCCAAGGGTGACACAGGGAAGGAGAAATTCTCTAAAGCTCGAGGAAGAAACCTCGGGAGGAACTGTGACTCAAAAGGAGAATCCATTCTACTCATGTTGACACTTGAGAGTGAGGGAGAGTAAAAGAATTGTCTGTGTGAGTAGAAGTTTGAGTAGTGGGGTGAGGGGGGGTGTGCGCGCCTCTCTCTCTCTCTCTCGCTCTCTCACTCTCGTAGTATGTGTGTATATATATATTTGGCTTTAAGGGGAAATGTATGGAAAACGTAAAACGTTCACACTGCAAAGATATTATATCGTGAAAGTAAGGCATTTAAGTAGAAGCATGCAGTAGTCAAACAATGTATTGAAACCAAAGCCAACAACTGTGGTGAGTGTAATACAACACAAAATATCAGTGTCTCCATAACGTGTCATGTGCCCTTGAGCATCAATTACAGCTTGACAACGACTTCTCGTGCTGTTCACAAGTCGACGTATTGGCTGCTGAGGCATGGCATCTCCCTCTTCTTGTAGGACAGCCCTTAGGTCATTGAGGTGAGCTGGGATCGAGAGTTATGAACCTCTACACGGCGACTCAACTGATCCCATAGATTTTCTTTGGGATTCAGGTCTGGAGAAAGTGCAAGCCACTACATTTGAGGTACCCCAGTCTCCAGCCACCGTTCCCTAATAATACGACTTCGATGACCTGGGGCATTGTGGTCCATGATGATGAAATTAGGCCTGTGTTGTTAATGCAGGGGCACAATGACTGGATTAATGAAGTTATGCAGGTAGTATGGACTTGTCACTGTACCATTCACAGTGTAGGGCAGTTCTGTATTAACTAGATATTAACCCACACTGTAACACCACCACCAAAGGCTTATGTATAGTGGTCACCTTGACGTCTCCAACATCATTGGTGGCCATCATTACTGCTGAACGTGAATTGATTTCCATTAGAGAACAGCACTGAGGCCGACTGGTCCCTCGTCCAGTGTTGATGCTCTCTCTGCCTTGTGGTGTGGTCAGGTACCCTTGCAGGTTAGCAAGCAGACCGCGCAGATGTTAGTGGTTTCAAAAGGTCTGACATGACAATCGGGTGCCTCTCACCTCCCTTAAATGCGCCTGGATTTGAGTGGCATTTATTATCCGGTTCCGCAGGGCACTGGTCATCAGTGTGGGATGTGGCCAAAGGACGTCCACTTCTGTGCCTTTCTGTGACTTTTCCAGTCTCTCTGTATATCTGTTGCAACCTGCTGATGACACTCTGTGACACTCGAAGCTCAGTGGACACTTAACGTCTGAGAAATGTCTGTTTGAAGCGTCGCAATGGCAAGGACTGTTGATCAATAGTTTGGCGTTGTCTAATGTAAACAGCATAGTGATCAAACACATATTTTCAAATTAGTTAACCAAAACTTTGTGTGTGTAATATAACTATAACTACAGTGATAGAGCGGCATAATCAGATTTCATACCTTTATTCCGAGATACCATAATATATATGATATAGGATAATATATATATATAATATATAGGAGGAGACGGCGGCGCGGCAGCAGCACGCAGCGGCCGCTCCGGAGCCAAAAAAAGTGCTACGTTGTTTACGTTTTGTGTGTAGCGCGTTTTCTTACCCTGTGAATGGATATCGTCGCAACTGATGTCCGTAGATACAACAGCCAGACACTTTTTAACTTAAATAACCCGGTTAAAGACATCCAAGATGAGCTGCGGGAAA
>JBBPDB010023116.1:0-12252 GCA_037974465.1 Brachypetersius altus | reverse complement strand
AAATCTGAGTCAACTATTTAACTAAGATACTGCAGTCAGAGCATCTATACAACAACTGTCACATAATAACTAGCCAATATACTAGCCAATAACTAGGTACCCGCGACCCTAGTAAGGATTAAGCGGAAGGAAGGATGGACAGATAGATTGATATGGTGCAAAACTATCGGCACCTCAAAAGATTATTTTAAATAAACCCAAATATATTATAATCAGTAGATGGCTGCGGGTGCGGGTGGTGGTGGGTGGGGGTTTCATTTTAGTTCTAGTCTCCAGAATCTCTCACTATCAGACGCCATGATCAGCAGCTCTTTGGACGAGCTCCATGAGAGCAGTCTTCAGAGCCAGCCCCACTGTGCAGTTCTGAACTTTGCAAAATGTCACCAGAACCAGTTCTTTCATAGATTAACTTTTCTATTTAAATTTAGAATCGAAGTATTCTAGATGCGTCCTTCTGAAATGGAAAATGTAATTGCATTCTGAAAACGGCCTCTTCATAATGAATCGTGGACTGAAAAGAGACACTTTATTTCTGTATACTGCGCCCTGAATGTGGATTACAGATGAAGCCCAGGCCAGGCGTACTGGACTGGAGGCCGCTCCACAGCCACGCGGTCTGGTGTTGGCTGGGCTGTTGTGAATTGACTTAATCATTGTAATGAGCTCTCTTAAGTCCAAAGGTGTGTCAGTTGAAGGGAGGCCAGGCTGCTGGTTGTGATTAATGAGAGTGAGGCGACATTGCAGAAACCTCTGCCTCGCTGTGGGCCCCGGTGCCATCTGATCCGGCCCACAGAAACACAGCTGCCGCCTCGGCCTTCCAGCCAGCCGTGTCACCTTGGCCCTCCGGCAACCAAAAACTGCCGCTCTGGAGGGATGAATAATGTAAAGAGATGTTATCGCATTAACTAGGGGCGGGGGCAGCCCGGGGCACGCTAGATTTATGGCTTCCTCTTTGTTTAGATTCAATTTAAAGTTATCTTCAGCCATAAATTTGACACAGCTACAGACAGCTTGTTAACTAGTTGTAAACAAAAAGTAAATCGTTAGACTTTCAGGCTAATCTCTTTTAAATGGATTGCTTTATCTGAATTGTCATTCCGGAGCATCTCTTAATGTCCCTGACTTTATCTTCAGCAGACTAATTCCCACAAAAAAACCCTCATTAATATCTTTAAATTAGCAGAGATTGTGCGGTGCGCACCCTGTTCAACCATGCGCTTAGTATTTTTATTTATTTATTTATTTATTTTTAATCTCGGAGGGAGTCTGGGGGTGTTTTAGTTTACCTGCATTAAGATCCAATCAATGCTCAGCTTTGGTTCGCTCTCATGGAGAAAGTAGGCATGCAGCTCTCTCTAGTGGTGGGAGGAAGCAACTGCTGATATTTTTTTTTTATTCTTCAGTGGTGTTGAACTTGAATCCCTCTCATATAAATAATTGTACTGTAAGATCCAGTTTAATGACAAGAATCCCTTTCCTCTTTCACTATACATTGTTTGGTTATCAGTTCAGCGATACTGAAGCATTTCTTTTCTAAAGACAAATGCCTCCACACTTCGGGTTATTTATTTATTTATTTACTTGCACATTTCATGCTTATTTTGTTTCATTGAAAAATATTTAATATTTTACATATTCCCAGAATGTTAATCTCAAATACATTGATATTTTGCAGCTGCTACCTGCAGGGGATGTTAAAATCAGCAAAATCTCATTAAAATCTCTTTATTCTTGTAGAATTATGTAACTATATGTGCTGTTTTCCCCTAAACAGCCTTATTAACTCTGGCAGTTCAGTTCAAGCCAAACCCATGCCATGCTTCTGTAGAGCAGCACAGAAATAAGTTTGGAACTACAGTAATCACTTTCACTGATTTCAAATAATATTTCCAAATATCTGATGAATGCTTTAACCCCCTCAATTATATTCCAAACAACGTCTGTCCTCTGCCTGCAGCTGTTTTATTGATAATAGTGGTTCTTTTATTCAGTTGATTTGAGAATCTAGATTTGTCACATGCATAGTTATACAAGTACAGCGTTCAGTGAAATGTATCCTGAACCGCTTCTGTTATGACTGTGAAAACATTATAAACAAGAAGTAAATTAACACAAATCTGGATCCTTCTAAAACATGAATAATAAAAAAGTACAAGTAAAGTAGAAATAAGTAGAAAAGTAAATATAAATTTAAATTTCAAAAACACAAATCTAAAAAAAAGATAAAATAGCTTAAACAAGGAGCAACAACTAGAGATAAAATATGTAAACTAACATTTTTTTGGGGGGGGGTTATGTATAAATGTAGCAGCAATCTGACATATTTACATTTGTACAATGTTAAAGTGCATTGTGCCATATTAGCACAGTAATGTAAACACAGTAATGTAAACACAGTAATGTAAACAGAGAAATGTAAACAGAGAAATGTACCAGAGTGACCAGATTTTTTTCAGTAAACCTCATTTTAGTTGACTTTTAGATCATTTAGTTATTATTTCTTCTCAATACCATCAGTACATTTACTGCCTTATTAGATAGCAATCTTTTGTTCATTAACTTTAGTTCATGTTAATAGTTTAACATTTTTTTCACTTAAACAGCATTTTTTTTAAATATATGTATCCTATTTTTTATTATTTTATTTTAAGTTTATTTTTTTACATTTTGACTTGGCTACAGTGTGGCACTTGTTATGGCAGCTGTAACTATCTGGACTGCACAGCGCACCACCAGGACTGAACTGCCATCCAGGAGCTGTACGCAGCGGATCCTCTCTGATCCCAGCCACCCCAGCCTCTCACTCCTGCCATCAGGCCGGCGGTACAGGAGCACCCAGACCCGCACCAGCAGATTCAGAGATCCACAAGCCGTCAGGCTTCTGAACTGCTGACATTCTGCACACACCAGCATACACTCACCACAACTACTGGGCTCTTGACCCTCACAATGGCACTTTAAAATCTTCACTGCACTATTTTGCACTCTACAGCCTCATATTTTTTTATTTTATTTCACTTACTTTCTACTTTCTAGTAGTATGTTTTTACTTGTTCATCTACTTATATGTTTATGTAAAGTTGGGAACATGAGACTTAAGACTTTTGTTATGGGAAATGATGCTGCTTTGTTTTCTGTACATGACAATAAACTTGAAACTTAAACTTAAATTGAATGTCTGAAATATAATCAGCAGCAAAAACTTTGACGAATGTAGCTAAAAATACCCCACTGAGTCTTCACACTCTGGTTCCTGACACTGTATGATGTTTTCTGCACGGCAATGAACAGCAACATTAACCAGAAAACTCTGGACACCAAGCCTTTTCATACCTCCACATTACCTGCTTCTCTTTATCCTGGAAAAGCACCTGTAGAGTCTGAGAATATTACATGACTGAAATTGTAACAATAGTAAAGTAGAAGCTACAAATTCGGCCTTTTATCAAATGAATGCTTTAGTAGCTGTAAGGACCAAGAGTGATGGCTGAGTCTCGGTACGAGTGATTGTATGGCATACAGGACGCCACTGAAATGACTAAGATGTCTCTGATGATGAATCTCTTTTCCTTGGAAAGCTCCAGGCTCCCCGTGGCCTGAGCTGAGAGCTGAAAGCAACAGTGAGTCTCTTATTTACACTGATTAGAGCCTCATCGCTCTCCAGCTGCCACCGGGTGAAGGCCTCATCCACAGGAGACCCACTTCAGCCCAGCTCAGCCAAGCTGAACCCGGGACCTTCATGGCTCTGTGGATCCAGCCTACGGGCTCAACAAAGAAAGCACAGGCGTTCAACAGATGAGGAAGGAATAAACGAGTAACACAGACTGTTTTTGTGTCGAAGCTTTGCCCTTTGCATTATTTTTGTATTTTCTCATTCACAGGCATCCATGGCCCCATCAATAGACTGCACTGGGCTATTTCCATCTCTTTCTGAGACATCGCTCTCATTGCTATTATTATCTTTGCAAAAAATGAGCAAATTAATTTGCATTGATGTAAAAAAAACCGGAATTAAGTAGGTACTTTTATTGATATGAATGAAATTAAATGAAATGCTATCAATGAAATTGCTAACAAGTAGTAGAAGCTAATACCCTACCGTGATGTAAACTGCACAGCTAAATCGCCACACATTTTGTCTCAAATTGTGTTCGGTTGCATAGTAATATCAGCCTTGCTGATTCTGGTAGTCCTGCTGTTCTATAAAAATAAGCACAGACAAAATGCTACTAGTGCTGTATTACTGCAATATGGCTGTAATGCTACAGTAACCGTAATACTGTTGTAATACCATGTAATGCTGCTGTAATACTACTGTAATGCTACGATTATACCACTGTTATATCATTGCTACTTTAAATCCTCTAATACTACTGTTGTAGTGCTGTAATACATGATAGTACTACTGGAATACTGTTGTAACACCACTGTAACTCTATTGTGATAGTACTATATCACTGCTTTACTACTGTAATACAGCTTCAATAGTACTGGAATACTGCCGTAATACTACTGTAATACTGCTGTAATGCTACTATTATACCACTGTCATATCATTACTACTGAAATACCTCTAATACTACTGTTGTACTGCTGTAATATTTCTGTAATACCACAATAGTACTATTGCAATACTGTTGTAATACCACTGAGATGCTATTGTAATATTACTGTAATATCCCTGTAATACTACTGCAGGTCTGGCATTTTTTTGTTTAGCCCTCCAGTTTACATGATGCTTAGTGCAGGCGTCTGAAATCTGCTTTTATTACTTGATTATACCTCCACACCATTTATAAAAGCACAATATGACAAAGCCTTCCTCAAAACAGATGAGATTCATGCCACAGAAACTAGGAGACCTGTTGGCAGGCAGATCTCCCAGAGCCGCCACCAGGTGGCAGCGCGCGCCTAGAAAAGCAGCGTCACGCCAGCCGCCACCCTTTTTCAGCCACAGAGGATTTGGGCGCCTGCTCTCCATGCATGTCACGCTTCTTTATGAAACATCACACTCGGCACGTCGTCATACACATGTCGCCAGTCTGCAGGTTGATAAACAGCGCTCGCGCTTTATCTGTCTCAATGAGCTTCCATTACACACAAGCCTGCATCTCCAGACATGGCTTCTCTGCCATGATGGAGGCTGAAGCTCTGGCCTATGGGGGACCACTCCTCGCCTTCATGCTACTGTGTGTGTGTGTGTGTGTGTGTGTGTGTGTCTGTGTCTGTGTACGTGCACTTGCACGCTCTTTAGGATGCAGCTCACGTCGGCTTCAGTTTGGGCAGAGAGTGGACCCCAGAGAAGGGAGGGATCCAGTCTGCCTCCATTTGAAGGCTGGAAACTGATACAGACACTGGTGCACATTCTCCATTTGTCAATTCTGAAATCAGCTTTCACTCTTCAGCTTTCTCTTTTGTTTATCTCCCTATTTAATTAATTATTTAATTACTGGCTCCAACATTTGCTCACTCCACGGCGGTCCATCTGTGTGTACGTGCACCAATGTGTGCGCTTGTGCATTGCACATCACTGCAATCGCCATGGGAGACGCCTACACGTGAGAATAAACTATATGGGTCAAAACAGGAATGTCGGGATTGGACAGGGGGTCTTCGTGTGTACATTTATTTATATAGCCGCTGATTTATTCATCGTCCCACCACTCCAGCATGAGAGAGAGGGAGTGGGAAAGAGAGAGAGAGAGAGAGAGAGAGAGAGAGAGAGAGAGAGAGAAAGAGAGAGGGGAGGAAAATGGCGTCTGCTTCACACAGTTTGGAGCCAAAGCGTTCAAACCACAGTCTCTGTGTGGTGCGTGTGGGAGAGAAGGAAAGTATCACCATGGAAACACCCATTCTCCAGCCTCCCACCTCAGCTTTACCCCCTCCATTTCACTCCCTCTCTCTTTCTCTTGTCATTTCCATCCATTTCTTCCATCCTCTCTCTCCCTTTCTCTTTGTCTCTGTCTCTCTCTATCTCTGTTTGTGTCTCTATCTCTTGCTCTTTCTCTAGTTCTTGTCCTCCTATCGTTTCGTCTATGGTCCTCTCATCCATCTGCTAGGTCTCTATCTTCCATTTTGCCTCCTTCCTTTTCTCGGTCTCTCTCTCTCTCTCTCTCTCTCTCTCTCTCTCTCTCTCATCATCTTTTCCACCCAAGTTCTCTCTCTTCTTTCTCATCCTCCACCATTCCAATGAACCCCATTTTGCTCTTCTTTCCATCTGCTATGTCCCCATCATCCATTTTGTCTTCTCTTTATATTTCTCTCTACCTCTCTACCTCTCTCTCTCCATTTATCATCTCTTTTATTCCATTACATCTTCCAGTCACCCCACACACATTTTCTGCTTTTTACCTGCCAGACCTTTTTCAGTTTGCTTCTTCTCACCTTTACATTTCATCCAAGACTCTTTTCTTCCACCTGTTCTCTCTCTCTCTCTGCTCTCTCTCTCTCTCTCTCTCTCTCTCTCTCTCTCTCTCTCTTTCTCTCTCCTTCTCCCCTTCCTTTCTCCCCAAACCCAATTTGTTTCTTCTCACATTTCCTTCTCTTCCACACATCTTTAATTCACTGTCCATCTGTCTCTCATCTCTCTCCCTCTCTTCTCTCTCTTTTTCTCCCTCCAACAGTTCTAATCACACTCCGCCACTCTCTCCCTTTCTTTCTCTCTTGCTCTCCTTTTCCAGTTTGTCTTTTCTTTTTGTCCAGATGTCTCGTGTCTGTCTCGACTGGTTATTTTGCCATGAACCCAGTGAACTCAGCTTTACGCCTTTTCCTCCATGTACATAAACATGTGACAAATTCAAGGAAAAAAACTTCCACGACTGTCTCTGGGCAGCTGGTGGCCTATAGTAGTTAAGGCGTTCGCCCTACAATCACACCAGGTTCAAATCCCAAGACTGCTAGTGCCACCTCCTCTGGCGTTCTCCTAAACATGCCACACACTGCTCCCCTGTCCAGGGCTTCACTTGGTGAATGGATTAAATTCAGAGAATAATTTCTTGCTGTGTGCTGTGGTCTGTTCATGTATGACAGAATGGTCACTTGCTTTTCTCTTATAAAGTGTCTCCTGATGCTGGGCCGCCACAAACGGCCTCAACAGCTTCAGTGCACCTTGTTATATATTCTAGAATATTCTTGGCACTTTTCTGGTGGCACAAGGAACTGCACTGTTCCAAATGTTACTAATAAAGTGGCCGTGCCCGTGCTGTACCCGACTCGATGGCAGGGCCAAAAATGTGTCACTGGTTTTCAGATGGGAACAACTGGAAAGTCAGTGAAGTACAAGCACCACTACCTGTTTGGGCTGAAGATAAATTTCAGTCGGAGTTTTCTAAGAGACTAAAAATGTGTCTTTACATTTTAGGTGTGCCAGGACATCACTAACGAGATCGCACGGCTAAACAACGCAGAGAAAAAAAATAAAACCCAAACAAGACTAAATAAAAATGAAAGACCGCAATATCAAAAGCAGCTCTGACTGAAAATCTTGCTGGTGGTCCGACCCCGGATGTGGTTTTGGGCCGACGGACGACCATAAACTCTGGGCAGAGTATTGCGTGACAGAAACGCTGTTACCAGGCTCAGACACCCTGGGAAATCAAAGCGCGCTGCAAATTCTGTGCCATCATAGTACAATTTAGCAAGAACGCGGTTCCTATATACTTATGGAAAAGTGCCTTCTGGAACAGGACTTGATGGATGGAACTCATCCTTCTTGAACATATTCACTCAGGCGGTGTGATAATGGTGAAGGGGAGCACTGACATCACGGAATCACATCAAGATAGAAATGTCTTATTATGGTTTAAAGGTGAACAGTCAGAATAACTTTGCCCTGACCGGCAGTGACCATTAGCTCTAACAAGACCAATGGACCCAGCACAATCTCACTACAGCATAACTGAGTCACACGACCCCCTGTAGGGGTCAGAGTTTGAGACCTGGTGTGCACAACACATGCATTCACCCACTTGTGATGGATGTCTCAGCTGTCCATATCTTTCTTTTTTCATATAATCACTAAATGCATGGAAGCTGGTGTACAGCTGGTGTACATCTAGACCAAGAGGTCATGGGTTCGAATCCTACCTTCAGCACACCACCAATGGGTTCTTGAGCAAGACCCTTAACCCCAAGTTGCTCCAGGGAGAGACTGCCCCCTGTAGGTAGGGAATGGAAGTTGCTTTGGATAAAAGCGTCTGATAAATGCCGTAAATGTACAGTCAGATTGGTTTTTCCACCTCTAGGTGTGTATGTATGAACATAATGTGTGTGTGTTTTCGCTTATTTTCAGATATACATCATGCATTACACACACACACACACACACATACATATATAAGCACCATGGTGGCTGATCTATAGGAGTAACAAATAACTCCTCTATTCATAAAATGTTTCAGCTGTATTCATAAGTTACAACGGAGATCCGTTCCTTCGTCAGTGATGTAACCTGAAGTTTGGTGTAAGGTGAAACGCACCCTAACTTCAGTTAATAACTATCTTAACACAGTTGTAAAATCTATAAACACAGCTAAGCAACACAACAAACACAAACGGAACACTTGCATTTAGATAAGTGTACTCCACTCATATGTTAGTACGTATTCTACATATTCTGGCCATTCTGTATATTCCTTCCCCGCAGGCCACTAAACTAGTTCAACCTCGTGAGCGTCGTAACTCAAAACGTCATACGTCGAGACCCTCGTAACTCGAGGATCCCCTGTAAATATTTTTTTTTTTTTATAGATGGATGCCGTTTTTCATTTTAGTTATCCCTATTCCAGTAGGCAAGGGGTCATCTGATTTCTATTTTTGCAGAACAACCCTTTATATGTTATGGTGTGTGGACTGTTCTTGCTCACAGTAACAACTGGGTAACACCTGCTCTTCTGGTTTTCCTTAGAAAATCACTCTAATACATGAACATCACACTCACCGAATGTGCTTTAAACCACCGAATGTAAAATTCAGATGTTATTGTAGTCACTGTTCCTGTTGAAACACGGGCCAGTCAAACAGTCTTTGTGACTGAAGCTCTATAATAAACTCTCATTTAAAGTCACTTAGATTCTTTCCTCTTGAAGCAGAATCAAGGTCAGCTGGCTGCTCAGTAACTTTAAACCTGCCTCAGGTGGACTGTTAACCTAACTGTATCATGCAGCAGTGCAGGGTCTGGAAACACTGGTAGTTAATATGCTTCTCCACTCATTTTTATCAGCGTTCTCTTTTCATTTGTCTTCCTTATGGATATGTCTTTCTTTCCTTAGTTTGTTACAGCATTTTTACTCTCCCCCCTCTTTTAATCCCTCCTCTTATCCCTTGGTACCCACTTTCTAGTGAACCCATATTTGATTGTTTTTATTAACACTATCTTTCTGTTCATGTACAGTCCATTTAACCATCAATCCACCCTCCCTCTCGCTCTTTCTCTATCTCCATCTCTCTCTTTCTCTCTCTCTCTGACACACACACACACACACACCCAGTCATACCAATAAACCCATCCTCATCTGTTATATCTCAATTGTTCATAAATTGTCCATTTTCTCTATCTCTCTGTCTCTCTCTCTCTCTCTCTCTCTCTCTATCTCTCTCCCTCTCTCTCTCCCTCTCTATCTCCCTCTCTCTTTCCCTCTCCCCCCACTCCCCCTCGACATTCCATTAAGTCCATGAAGTGTCGTTCCTGGGAAAATCCATGATTCTTTCCCACTTACTCACTTACCCACTCTGAAATGAGTACCCCCTGCCCTCCCAACACTAATTTTTTTTCCTGTCAGGCTTTCCACAGTTCACTGATATAAACGGCCATATTACAGAAGCTCCTCTGTATGGATCATGTTCTACGGAGGCTCTCCAATGATTTAATGTAATTTTTCTTAGAGCTCACTATTACAGGTGTGCCATAAATACAGCTCATTTTCACTTACGCTGTAATTAGTGACTCAAAAGGCTTGAAATCTGCCCAGCTTTTTTTTGCTTGTTTTGTTTTAAATCGGGTTACTGATGCTCAGCCCACACTGCCTTTCAGAAAGCTTTAGATCATCATAAAACCTCCTCACATTGCTCTTCAGTTCACCAGCATACAGCACAAACACACTCTCTCTCTCTCATAAAAAAATTATATATAAAGGAAATGTATATATGTTCACCCCCTTGGCATTTTTCATGTTTTGTTGCCTCACAATCAGGAATTAAAGTGGATGGTTGGAGAGTTTGAAGAATTTACAGAACATGCCTACAACTTTTTTTTTTTTTTATTGTGAAGCAAACAGCAATTAACAGAAAACTGTGCATAACTGTTCACCCCATCTAAAGTCAGTGCTTTGTAGCACCACAATTGACAGCATGATGCTGCCACCACCATGTTTCACTGTAGCAATGGTGTCTTTGGGGTGATGGGATGCGTTGGGTTTGTGCCAAACATAGCATTTTCCTTGGTGGCCAAAAAGTAAAATTTTAGTCTCATCTGACCAGAGCACCTTCCTCCAAACGTTTGGGGAGTCGCCCACATGCCTTTTGGCAAACTCAAAACATGCTTTCTTAATTTTTCTGGCCACTCTTCCATAAAGCCTTGCTCTATGGAATGCATGGCTTATTGTGATCCTATGGACAGATCTCCAGTCTCTGGTGGGCGGACCTCTCTTGGCAGGTTTGTTGTCGTACCATGTTCTTTCCATTTGATGATGATGGATTTGATGGTGCTCCAGGGGATCATCAAAAAATATTTTTTAAAACCCAACCCTGATTTGTACTTCTCAACAACTTTGTCCATGCATGATGTGTTTGGAGCTCCTTGGGCTTCATGGTGTAATGCCCCTTGTTTAGTGGTATTCAGCCCCTGGGGCCTTTCAGAAAAGGTGTGTTTATATTGACAGATTATGTGACACTTAGATTGCATACAGGTGGACTTCATTTCACAAATGATGTGTCTTTTGAAGGTAGTTGCTCCAGAACTTCATAGCAAAGGGAGTGAATAAATGTGCAAATGTTTTCCAATTTTTTAATATATTTTTTTCTTTTCACTTCACCAACTTAGACTATTATGTCCAGCACATAAAATAAGAATAAAAACATTTAAATTACATCTATGTAATCTATGTAAAAGTGTAAACTTAGATGCTCAATCCTGAGGAAATGGATGTTGTAATTCTGGAATAATCTGGAATAATGTTCCACTTTCTTCTAAACACCCCCAACCCCAACACTCACCCTCACACCTGTCAGATGGATCAAATTCACTTTTACAAAGACACATATGTCCCATTGGTAGCTGTGAGTTTAAAATGTCATAATATGATACAATACATTACAGTGAGTGGGAAAAGGGTTTTAGAGTCTAAACAGTTCCGTCCTAAATGTGTATAAAAACAAATGAACACACACACACACACACACGCTGACACCCAGACTAGTCCCCGAACAACTGGCAGAGTGACACGCACACTTCCTGTTAACTCCCGTATTAAATCAGATGTGGATGTTCAGACGCTGCGACTGTGTGTTTATATCATTGACTAGATGTGACGGTTCAGACACCCCCATCGGAGATGCTTCAAATGTGTCAAAATGTCACATCTACTTCATCCCTCTCATTCCGAAATGTTTAACAGAGCATCTGTCCAAGTGTGTGTGCGTGTATGTGTGTGTATGTGTGTGTGTCGCAGCCTCTGCTGCTGCAGGAAGTTTGAGGAGTTTTATGACTGCTGGCAGTGTCGGGCAAGCTCCTTAAAAAATAGCAAGCTAAGCTATTAGCTACTCTTCAATAAAAAGCTCAGCTATATGAAAACGGCCTCTCGGAGAAATGCAGTGAGCCGCATGAGCGCTACAGCTTCACGACTGCTGTTGTCTAATAATAAAACCACTGTAAACCACTGTTTGATGTGTCTTTTCCCTCTTAGACTGTTATCTGTAGACCTGAACCCTCTTTCTATCTTCTAGTAGCCTTTTGGAGATTTTCCACTGGCACAAGGTGCCGCGTCGTTCCCCAAACAAACGTTCGTCCATTACAAATAAAGTGACCCTTACCTGAGCCATAATCGAGCTGCTTGATGGCAGCATCACTGCTTTCTGTTTGGTCAAAAAGTTGCCATGACAACAGATGGACTTGGGAACCACTGTTTTTAAAACTCACATAAAAAAAAAATGCAACAAAAAACTAACAACTGGGAAGTTGACCAATGACAAGCTCTACTGTTTGGGCTGAAGTTACATTTCAGTGGTAGATTTCTGTGGTAGAGTAAAGAAAATATA
>JBBPDB010023085.1:0-12254 GCA_037974465.1 Brachypetersius altus | reverse complement strand
AGACGTCTGGTTCCATTCACTTCCACTATATTAGTGTTGGAGACGTCTGGTTCCATTCACTTCCACTATATTAGTGTCGGAGACGTCTGGTTCCATTCACCAACACTGGAGAGAAATCAGAGTCTCTACAATCGACCGTTTCACACCAAACACACTCTGAACCACTTCTCAGAGATATTTAGAAATCTGTGGAATAAACAACATAAACA
Organism: Brachypetersius altus; assembly: GCA_037974465.1. Taxonomy (NCBI): domain Eukaryota; kingdom Metazoa; phylum Chordata; class Actinopteri; order Characiformes; family Alestidae; genus Brachypetersius; species Brachypetersius altus. The sequence goes on along the minus strand of JBBPDB010023085.1, from coordinate 12,045 downwards.
CTGACAGAGAAACTCTTTCTCTCACGCTGTAGACTGAACATGCTCTCAGACCTCGAGTTCATTACTGAAGGAAATCTCTGGAGTTTACAGGAAAGCAAGGGGTCTGCAGTAAACACTGAGCTCTTTTTTGATTTGTTTTCTAAGAGTGTGATCTAGTTTCGTGGAGAAACGTCATTCAGAAGACTGAGGCAGTGAAAGTCCGAGAGCAAGAATTCGGATTATCTTGAGTATCTGATTCTGAGTATCATTTCACAGTGAGACGCTTCCTCTTTCATAAAAGTAACATTCAAAAATTGTCTACACTGGTCATAGACTATATCACTTACGTCTGACGACATCAGCTTTAGGTCAAAGGCCACAGACGTTCTTAAGAGCGTCTGCATGTGTGGCATCCCCAGATGTATTAAGCAGGTATGGACACAGTAGTGTGTGTGATGTGAGTATATAAAACAGAGGGGTGTTACTGTTGTTACAGGTCAGTGCTGGTTCAGTGCAGTCCATCACTCAAAAATATCCATCCAAGAGCAGCTCTGAGCTGATGAAGGTCTAGAAGAGCAAATACTTTTAATAAATATTATAAGGCCTTAAAAGGAACTGAAAGTTAGTTTAGTGAGTTTGGTAAACACTGACCTTTATTATCGTGTCTAAAACAATAAAGTGGGCAGTTTGCTTTTTGTACGTTCTCCGTTTTTTAGATGCTGAAATCTAAAGAACAGTTTCAATATTTATTGTTTGACTGAGCTGGAGTGGAATAGGTTTATAAGTGTATACTTACTGTATCATGATTTTGTTTTGTGAACGTTTTATATATGGTTTCTATCTGTCTCTCTACAGTTGTATGCAAAAGGTTTGGCATCCCAGTCAAATAATCTCTCTTGTGAATTTGAGTGCATGTTCCTTACAGAGGACACACTTCTGCACATTTTACTGAGCACATACATATTTTTGGTTTGTTTTTGCAATATTAAGCAAATAAATTGAAAATGGGCACTAAACATGTGTAAAGAATGTGGGCTTAAATCAGGAAAACCCTGATCCATCTAATCCTGAATCTACACTCTGAGGGTTTTTAATTTTTGAGATCCCTTCATGATTTCTGATCATGATAAAATGGTGTGTAGTTTCTGTTTCTTGGGGTGGATTCTAAGCAGAGTCTGAAAATAGCTGAGGCTGCAGAGGAGGAAGGACCTTCAGGAACAGCAGATACTGAGAAGAGCAGCAGGGGATTTCGGCCGTCTCCCACTCTGTGTATAAATGATGGCACCCTGGTCACTCATTCAGCATTGGACTCCTCTCTCCTCTCCTCTGCTGCATCTCTCCATCTCTAGATCTCTCTGCATCTCTTTAGACGTGGAATCAGACGTTCTGCTGGAATGAGGAACCTGATCGCTCTGCTGTTGATGCTCCTGCTTGGCATCTACAGTCAGACATGTGATGGTGAGTCTGCAGTGTATTTGTTTGATGTTTTGGCCAGAAAAAAATGTACTTTTTTGGTTTAGGCGAGTGCATTAAAAGCCAAATAATTGTCTGTGAGGTGCTGGAGAGTCTGAAACCCTGCATATCGGTTCCTCTCAGGTACAATTGCCACTGACACCCTGAGCTCTGTGTGCTGTCCTAAGTTCGCCAGAGTGAAGCTCCCACTGCAGCTCATCAGAACTTACCAGAGAACCAGCAGAGACTGTTCACTTCAGGCTGTTGTGTGAGTATCTGCTCAGAGGGGTCCCCACTGGTCTGAGGAAGCTTTTCATTTATCATTGTATGCAAAAGTTTTGGCGCCACCTGGAGAAACGACACGTTTTAATGACTGGAGTGTAATTTAAGTACAAGCCCTCTACAGAGACACTCACTACATACATCAATTCACATTTATTGTTTAAATGTGGCTGAATTTGACAAAGTGGGGATTGTGCAAATGTGCTGGTGCATGTATTTTGAATCTACCTTAATATGTATATAATATTTATCAATACACATTTAATATAAATGCTATTTTAATTCAGGAAACAAGTAGAAATTGTGCTCTAAAGATTGCTGAACAGTGCCCTATTTAAAATTGCTCCTTGTATTGGTCATGTTCTTTTAGATATCAGATGATCCTTTTTTAATCAGCTGTAGAGTTTCATAAAGATCAGAGTTGTAATAATAATAATAATAATAATAATAATAATAATAATAATATTAGCCTGTTCTTATTTAAGAGAAAGCATCAAATTCCTCTTGTTTGTTGTTTGTTGTACTAAAAGTTCAGATCTACAGTCACAGAAACATCATGTTGTTCCAGAGGATGTGTGTCCTCTTCTCAGGGAGAGTTAATGATGTTTCAATGTTGAAAGAAAGGTTTTCAGTGTTTTGTGGTGTTTTAAAATGTATCGTTCAGAAATGTTTGATATTGTTGTCATAAGTTTTTATGAAGGACTAAAACGCTAGGGGGCGGCAGAGGGTTAAAGACATTTTCATAGACTCAAGTTTAGAATCCTCCGTGGAAAATTATTACTAATAAAGCACATTAAGCCTCACAGACCAAACACATACTGTCCAAAGTGGATCATTTGGGTCCAGAGTAAAAAAACGAAGAGTTTGTTCCAACTTCCTGCCCACCAGCAGGAGGTAGAAATACTAAATCCTGCGATTTTTACTCTCTGCCCAAATCTGCATCCTGTACATATTAAACATCTTTAACACTGTTTGGTCTCGTTCTGCTGCTTTAATGGAGTATTGTTACTTTTTCTTCATTTCAGCTTTGAGATGCTTTCTGGAAATACCTTCTGTGTAAAGCCGGACTGGGACTGGGTCGAAAAGCACCTGAAGGATCTGGACCAGCAGAAAAAGGCAAAATCCAGCAAATCCTCAAAACCATGAAAGTGACTTTGTGAGCGCTCTGCAACTTTTCACCTGTACATATGTCTGTGAAATAATTGTTTGATATGTTTACAACACTGTAGGGTTCATATTTATGATTTATTCAATAAAAGCCATTTTTAAATAAAGTCCTGTTACTATACTTGATGTATATAGGTACACACACACAGTCTCACTCCAGAGACTCCAGACTAAGACTTGAATCCCAGACCTTCATCCTAGAGATGCTTCTGAATGATATCATTAGAGCTTATAGGAAAGACGGGCCAATTGTAATGAGGGACGTAGTGAGACGAGTCAGACTTGACAATAGGCCCAAAGTGCAAGAAGTGTTAACTCGAGAAGACTGAGGTTGGTGTGGTTCATAAGCTATAGGTTGATGGAGGTCTGTCTGCAGGTGCCCACACAAGTGTGGCTTTATTTGAAAACAAGTACCGCCGGGGTTTGATTACATCTGCCAAACTCGTGGCTCCGGTCGGGAGGGAGGTCTCGTGACAATTTATCGCAAAAAAGTGGAAAGTCTTGCCGGTGTCTGTTCCTGTGTTCAATTCCTTTAAATCCACTGTGTCAGCTGTCTGGACCTATTCCTAACATTATTGCAATTGTTTATCACCCTCCAAAACTTTATAAACAACTTTGCTTACATACCTCTCCACCATTTCACCAAATAATATATTACTGGGAGATTGTAATATTCACATGGACAAAATGAACAATCCTTTTATTACAGATTTTACATCCTGCCTTGAGGGCTTTGGTTTTCAGCAGCACATTAACGTTCCAACTCACTCTAAAACACACATTTTAGATTTAATCTGTTGCTCTGGTCCGCCCCCCCCATGACTGTACAGCAGATGAACCCCCATAACAGATCATGTTCTTCTAGATTAAATGCACTAGAGAAATCCGCGGCGCGTAAAACAGGTGACTCTGACAACAGTACTTTTACTTTTTCAAATGCATACAGGAATGCATCACTCCAACTGAATGAACAGGATGGACTTAGTAAGGTAGTGAATGGTGCATCCACCATGGAGAAATTAGGCTAACCCCGGTAGTACCCAGCCATTCCCAAAAGGCGACGAAGTTCTCACCTAGTGGGAGGAACAGGAAAATCTGCAATTGCTTGCACTTTAGCAAGAACTAGACAGACTTGACCTTGGCCAACATGTTTTCCTAAATAGGATACGGTAGCTTTACCAAATTCACATTTTGCGAGGTCAGTGGTTAGTCTAGCCTGGGATAAACGCTTAAAACATTCTCCAGGATGACTAAATGTTCCTCCCAGGTGTCTATGAAGATCACTAGATCATCCAAATACGCTTCGCAATTCGTCACACCTGCTAATATTAGGTTAATCAGCCGCTGATAAGTGACAGGGGCATTTCGCTTTCCAAACGCCATGACTGTGTACTGGGCAAAGGAGTCTGGAGTCACAAAGGCAGAGATTTCAGAAGCATGCTTCGTTAAAGGTATCTGCCAATAACCTTTTAACAAGTCCCGTTTGCTAACAAACATAGCCGAACCAACGTGATCCACACAATCATCCATCCTAGCCATAGGGCAAGCATCTGGAACTGTGACTGCATTCACCTTACGATAGCCAGTACAAAAGCTGAAAGTCCTGTCAGGTTAGGGGACTAAAATGCAAGGTGAGCTCCAAGGACTACAACTAGCTTTAGGAAGGTTATGTGCCAAAAGATAAGAAACTTCAGTACTCATTATCTTACATTTTACTCTATATGCATGTTGTTTAATGGGCTTTGATCTGGCTACATCTATGTCATGCTGTAATAATGTCTGAGTGGATAAATCATTGAACAATTCTGGATAAGACTGGACTAACATGCATAATTCAGTCTGATGTGATTCAGATAAATGGGTTACTAAGGACAGTAGTTGCTATAACATTTCTAATTTTTCAAGTGAGCGGTCTGTTGACGAGCCCCCATCTGTTATATCCAGGGATATGTAATAGGATTTGGTGTTTAAGGACAGCTGACTGGACACAGGAAAAGAAAACCCCAGAGACATATTATAATAAATCACAAGTGGCTTGTTGTGTATTTACAATATTTACAAACAATCAAGTCAGGTGAATACAGACAGAACTCTGTTTACAGAAACAAAGAAGAAGACTAAGAAAGAAAACAACTATTTGTAACCCAACAGGTTGGGCCTCAAGACAACACCAAAGGAACGAACATAATAAAACAAAACGTCCCTAATATAGAACTAATATATTCTAATCTAGTCTTTAACCCAAACAAAACTGTGTATGACCTACTCTAGTCTAAGGCTAACAAGAAATACAAGGGTTGGTGTCTGCCACTTACCTAGTGTGTCTAACAGGGGATATTTCTACAGTAGTGCACAATGTATAACAGAGCGCTACCCTGACCCAACCCGCATTAATCAAAAGATAACTAACAAATAACAGACTTCCCAAACATGTATCCTATACCCAAATACTCTGCTCCCCACCGTGTTCTGCCTGTGACGTCATCTTAAAGGGAAGGAGGTGGGACATCCGGCGGCGCTCCACCAGTAGGAGGTGACGATGATGATCAGACGGTCCATGCTCTGTAGAGTGTGAGGGATAGGGACAAACAATACTCTGCTGCATCTCGCCATCTCTGCATCTCTTTTCATCTCTCTAAGCGGGAAATCAGACGTTCTGCTGGAATGAGGAACCTGATCGCTCTGCTGTTGATGCTCCTGCTCTGCATATACAGTCAGATATGTGATGGTGAGTCTGCAGTGTGTTTGTTTGATGTTTTGGCCAGAAAAATGGACTGTTGTTGGAGTATGTGAGTGCAATAAAAGCCTAATGATTGTCTCTGAGGTGCTGGAGAGTCTGAAACCCTGCATATCGGTTCCTCTCAGGTGCAAATGGCACTGACGCCCTGAGCTCTGTGTGCTGTCCTAAGTTCGCCAGAGTGAAGCTCCCTCTGCAGCGCATCAGAACTTACTGGAGAACCAGCAGAGACTGTTCACTTCAGGCTGTTGTGTGAGTATCTGCTCAGAGGGGTCACCACTGGTCTGAGGAAGCTTTTCATTTATCATTTTATGCAAAAGTTTTGGCGCCACCTGGAGAAACGACACGTTTTGACGACTGTAGTGTAAATTAAGCACAAGCCCTCTACATACACACTGACTACCACACATTTTAACACACAATTATTGTTTTTATTATTGTCATATTTGACAATATGTGGATTGTGCAAATGTTAATGCTAATGTTTAATATTAATCTACTTTAATTCGTATTTCACAATTATATATACACATTTAATATTGATACAAATGGTCTTTTTAATTCAGGAAATGAGTAGACATTGTGCTCTAAAGATCAGTGCCATATTTAAAAGCAGAAGAACAGATCTTTTTATTGGTCATTTTCTTGTGGATATGTCTGTACAACCCAATCAGACGATCCTTCTTTAATCAGCTGCAAAGTTTCATAGAGTGAAAGTGACAGTTTGGTCATACGTCAACACACTAAGATCTCTAGTCATAGAAACATCATTCAGTTTAACCCCAAAAGACACTTTAATCAGATTTTTGTGGTTCCAGTGGGTGTGTGTCCTCTTCTCAGGGAGAGTTAATAAAGTGTCAATGTTTAAAGAAAGGTTTTCAGTGTTTTGTGGTGTTTTAAAATGTATTGTTTAGGAAATTTTGGTTTTGTTGTTGTAAAACTGCAGTTTATTTAGGCGTGACTTCATTAGAGTTCACTGAAAGTGCTGCGATCAAGTTTTTGCTGACTGAACTGCTGGTTTGGTTTTATGACGTTAAAATCGTATTCTGTTGTCATGCTGGAGTGTGGGCGGCAGAGGGTTCCGTGGAAAATGATTACTAATAATGCACATCAAGTCTCACAGACCAAACACAAACTGTCCAAAGTGGATCATTTGGGTCCAGAGTAGAAAAACCCTCAACAGGATTTTGTTCCAACTTCCTGCCCAGCAGCAGGAGGTAGAAACACTAAATCCTGGGATTTTTACTCTCTGCCCAAATCTGCATCCTGTACATATTAAACATCTTTAACACTGTTTGGTCTCGTTCTGCTGCTTTAATGGAGTATTGTTACTTTTTCTTCATTTCAGCTTTGAGATGCTTTCTGGAAATACCTTCTGTGTAAATCCGGACTGGAACTGGGTCAAAAAGCACGTGAAGGATCTGGACCAGCAGAAAAAGGCAAAATCCAGCAAATCCTCAAAACCATGAAACTGACTTTGTGAGCGCTCTGCAACTTTTCACCTGTACATATTTCTGTGAAATAATTGTTTGATATATTTACAACACTGTAGGGTTCATATTTATGATTTATTCAATAAAAGGCATTTTTAAATAAAGTCCTGTTACTATACTTGATGTATATAGGTACACACACACACACACACACACACACATACATACATACATACATACATACATACATACATCTAAATATAAATATATGAGGTGAACTTACGAGGCAGTGGTTTTTCTAGTTTTTATGATCATGACCACAATTGGTTTTACAAGGAATGTTACATATTTGATCCGAATCCTTTGTTTTTGATGGTGTGAGGAACATTTTTCTGCAGTGAGTAAATTAATACAAGCATGAAAAATGTCTTCTTGTCCTGCTAGTTCAACCTGTTTGTTCATGTCATTCTGTTCCTGCTGCTGACAGTTTGTCCAGTTCACCCCTGACTCCAGATTTGCATTCGAACCCAAGAGACTTGAGACTCAACTCAGTCCTTCAGGGGCTTCTGTGAGAAATCATTAGAGCTTATAAGAAAGAGGGTGGAGGGAGACAACAAGACCAAATTGACAATAGAACCAAAGTACAAGGGCGGTTGACTCAAGAAGGTTGGTGTTGTACCAAAGCTGTAGGTTGATGGGGGTCTTGAGACAGATGCACACACAAGTGTGGATTTTTTCATAAACAAGTACACAGAGTAATATCACAAATAAAGACCGATACTAGGCCAAAACACAAGGTACAGATAAATCCAGGCTGCTATTAGGGGCAACTCACAACTATAATGATACAGACGGGGTATAAATACACATCTGGGCAGTGAGAACACCTGGGGAGCGAGAGTGAGGGAACAGGGCTGGTGAAACTGATCACTGAGGGGCAGAACAAGAGACCAAAACCGAAACACATGGAGCAGCGGTGTCACAGAGAATTGAAATAAACAGAACACACACGAACACACAAACAAAAACAGGGCATGACAGAAGAGTGTGAAACAGAATGGGGAGTGATACATGTGGAACGAAGTGGAGCGAGACTGTTACAGGTTTGTGTGGACCTGGTGCTTAAACCCATCAGGCTAGTTTGAGGCGTGTTGATGTCCAACGACCCCAAATGAGGTGAGAGACTAAATAAGTACAAGTGTGGGACACAAACCCATGGCGTTTGCTTAACAGAGTGCCTCACTTCCTCAGGTGGGCCACCTGAACAGAACTGAGAGGGAAACGTGGACATTTCTTAAAACTAAAGAACGCTGGAGAGAGAGAGAAGTGAACGAAGGGAACAGACTCTCTGGATCATGGAGAGCAGAACAAAAGAACCCAGAGAACGTTATTATTATTTGGGGGAACTGGTGGTTTGGGAGTTGACAATGTGATCAGAAGGTCACTGGAATCCCAGGACTGCTGTTGCAGAGGTGCCACAGATGAAGCCGCTGGATTTGCACGTCTCGTCCTGCTGACTGGTGTGGGTGATGGCAGCCAGCCCAGCTACGAGCTGCACCTCCCACTAACAAACACTGACATCCCTGGGACTTTGAATGAAGTCTGGCTTTGTGGAGAGACGGCTGACGTCACTCGGATGGGGTGAAAGTTGCCTGAAGGACATTTTTCTTCATTCTAGTTGTCTTAAGTTTCATGACATAATAGTCTCTTTCACTTTAAAAACAAAAATAATGTTTTAAGTTCAAATATATAAATGTACTTAAAGAGTTTACAGTGTTTACTGTTTCAATTTGCAGTTCTGTTAAGGAGAACATTGAGGGAATTCTACATGGAGTCCTGTCCTGATTGTCCACAAAAGCAACACTTCACAAAAGTTGTTTACTTCCTTTATTCTGGTTATTCATTCCTCCTTCTGTTCCTTCTGCTCATGTCCAAGGCTTTTGACCGCAATGCTGATGTCACTGAAAGAAAAGAGCCGCATTCACAGAGTACATTTTACTTTCATCTATTTAATATAGCTTTTCGCTCCGACTGGGGATCAGTGGTGCCACTTATCTTCCGGGACCAAGTAACACCAAATGAATATTTGAAAATGTAACTTTAAACATCTTATTCACGTAAAAGTGGGAAACAGTGACTCTACTGTGGAAACCTATAAAACCGCTTTGCATTAGTAATAAAATAATGACCACATTGAGCTCAGGGTAGGTTTTGGGGACCTAGTGGGGAATAAGTGGTTACAGAAAGGAAGTGAAACCACCACATTAATAAGTTTAAGTGAGAAGAGTTTATGACCCACAATCACAGTGCATTCACTCCTTCATATGTGGCTGTATGTGTGTGTCCAGAGTTCAGGAAAACATTTTAACCTCCAGTGGAGTCACGGAAACGGGACACTGTCTCGAGTTTAACGTCTCTGAAGATGGTGGTGTGCATGTTGGTGCTGATTAAACTCTGAAGGATAAAACAAAAGTGCAATATTTTCAGTGAAAACTTTTATACTCAAAAGGTTTACAGTGTTCACTTTGCTGTTCTCATTTACAGGAAAGAATTAGAGGAGCTGCAAATGAAGTCCTGTTTGTTCAAAAGCAACATTTGAATCTTCACAAAAGTTGTTTACTTCCTTTATTCTAGTTCTTAGTTCCTCCTTCGGTTCCATCTGCTATATCTTCCTTATCTGTGAGCGTTTGACTCCAAGGCTAATGTCACGGAAAGAAACAACATGAACTAATTTGAGTGCCTTTATCTTTCATCTAATCAGTTGAATATTGTTTTTCACTTCCACTGGGGATCGGTGATGCCACTTATGTTCTTTTGCATCCTGACACTGATATGAATTCTGGAAAATCCATTTTTAAATGTCTTCTTGTGCACACAAACATTGGAAACTTATTCTACAAAGAAAACCTGTAAAATTATTTCGTATAAGTAATAAACAAAACACCACATGAATAAACTGAAGTGATGTGAGATTATTCATTATGGCCCACAATCACAGTGCATTCACTCCTTTTTATGTGGCTGCATGTATGTGTGTGTGTGTGTGTGTGTGTGTGTGTGTGTGTGTGTGTGTGTGTGCACCCTTTTTTGCAACTTTCTTCACCTTTTTTGCATCAATAGCTGTTTTTCATTAATTGAAGACTGTGTAAAATATTAGAAGGATGATGTTGACTATATTATTAGAGAAACGCAGGATTTTAAATGAGATTATCTTTCAAAAGATAAATTAACTGAGTTCTAATCAGAGCTGTGGGATGAAGGAGGTGCTGGCAATCCTGCAGGACCCAAATATTGATTTGCCTCAAAAATAAATTAAAACATGTATAAAATAAATGAATGTTCATCAAGATTAATTTGAAACACTAGTGATTCCATCTAAACTGGTACGACGGCGCATTGAACAAATCTGTCATCTGTTTTTCAATGTGTAATTATTTACAGAATAATAAATTAAAGGAGCTCCATCTTCGACAGAATTCTGGGACAGTTAATAGAAAAGGAAGATTTATTTGGGTCTCGGCTGCAGCCACACATTGCTGATCTGGGTATCATACAGGAATCAGGAATAACTTTTTTCTGACTGGCCAACAGTGTTTTACGGTTTGGGATACATATCACTGCCTTTTGCTTTGGCTTGTGACAGCAGTTTTGTGGTTTAATATAAAAATTCCTTTTTTTAGATAGTGCTGGCGTGGAGGGGTCCTCACAGTGCAACATAGGACCAGCGTTCATGACCAGCATTATTGTCACTTTCATGTACCATAAGTTCCATAAAGGTTTACTGTAGTTCACTGCAGTGAAAGAGAGATTTCCTCTTTTGTGACAAATATTATCCCACATTCAGATGTTCTGAATTCCTTTCACTCAGTTCTTACTGTCCGACTTTAAGACACACGTTTATTTGGACAAAATTTGTGTTGAATGTAAATAAGCATAAACCAGGGGATGTTGCCATTTGACCAGAAAGCACAGAGGGCAATGCTCTGAAAAAGGCATTAACAGTGAATCTCATCGCAGAATGGTAGATTGTGTCAATGTTTTGAAATGTTTCTGTACAACAACAGCAGGTGTGAAAGGGGAACTAAAACGGTGTGTGACAGCATAAACACACTGTGCACAACAGCGAATGTTCCCATCACAATGTCTTCCCTCTGAGCGCTTGGACCTTCCCAGACTGGATTTGTTTTAAATCCCTGATCTGTCTTTTTTTTATCAGTATCTGCCTCATATGTGTCTACCTACTTGTGTTTTGCTACCTGCTGTCTTTCATGAGCAGGAATTTCCTCAGAAAGGACAAGAATATGATCATATGCCGTTATCATATTGGCATGTACTCATGGATTATTGATGTTTCTGAGTGAGATTGTGTTCATTCTGTCTCCAGCTTTGCTGTTTGCTTTTTTGTGCAAAATCTATTAGGTCTCCATTTTTCTTTTTTTCCTCTATGACAGGAAGTCTCTGGTTTGGTTGCTTCTTTTTACAGGTACCTCAGGACCTCAGGATACAAAAAGGTCCTGAGGAGCAACCAAAACAGAGGCTTACCACAAGTGTGGCGTTGACAGGAAAACAATTGTGGATACATGTGCCATTGCTGAATTGGAGGCATCTGATGTCACCGCATACAACAAACTGCGTGCTACATTTCAAAAAGGGCACAAGCTGTCCAACTTTGCAGAACGTTGTCGACAGTTGTGCAGAGAAGAACCAGTGTGCACTGTCATAGAGGAAAAAAAGAAAAATGGAGACCTAATAGATTTTGCACAAAAAAGCAAACATGCTAGCAGTGGCGGTATGTTCTTGCCGGTTTAGAATATAGGATTATCCTCACAGAATGTGGCTATGTTTATTTACTGTGCCAAATTTATTTCAAGAGTTCAATTTTACTTTAAAATTTAGTTTAATTCAGACATATTTTGCACAGTTATTTATTCTTGCACACCCAGTTGTGCAGTTTTGCATTATGCAGTCTATTAAAATATTTCAGTGTTTATGATT
>JBBPDB010023056.1:0-12256 GCA_037974465.1 Brachypetersius altus | reverse complement strand
TTATTTTTGAAATATTCATTTATCGGCCATTATAAATGCTGATACCGATAGTTTGGAAAATGCCTAATATCGGCCTGACGATAAATCGGTCGGGCTCTGGTCTGATCATTGTTTTTCGTTTCTAACTTTCATTATTTCAGATGGGTTTCTGTTCCTGGTTGATTACAAAATTAAGTGACTGTGTGAGAACCCAAGTGAAGAAACTGGTTGAGGGGCTTTCCTTCTATACTCTGTATTTGAATGTTGATGATGCTGCAACTATGCATTCTGGCAGGGACACGGGGTGGTTTTCCATGTAAGGAAAGTGCAAATGTGGCCAAATTGGCTATCTTTGCATGTGCTTAACTTACTGACGTGAAATTATTTACATACTCACTCACATCTCTACAGTTACGTAGAATTCTAGTCAGTCAAGCAAAGTTTGCTTCTTGAGAGTGAAAATACATTCCGTGTAAACATGCTTTCAGTCACTATTATCAGTAACACGTAAACCTGTATTATGAAACTACAACATTGTAAATCAGTCAATAAATAGCCACTCTATTACAGTAGCACTACTGCATGCTTATTTTTTACCATCATTGCTTGGGGGCATATTTTCAGGAGAATGGGCAGAAGAACCAGTTTGTTTGATCAAATGTGCAGTGAATTCATTTAGACTGGGTTGGTACACAGTAATGCTATTGGACTACGGTTCTACACCATAGTTCCATGTGTTCCTTCATCATTGTGTTTGTTTTCAATATTAATCCACAATGTAGAAAATAATAAAGACAAAGAAACAACATTGTATGAGAAGGTATATATGAACATGAACCTGGCATTTTATCCTAATAGAAGAGCAGGCCGTAGAGTCTGAGCTAAATTCACACATGCGCAGGAGCGTTCTGGGTTGTGTCCCTGCCACCGTTGTTGTTAGAGGTCATTGCCATTTTTTTGTCACTGCTGATCCAGATGGCCTTTCGGGCAGCTCCTCTGGGCAGCAGTCTTTAAGTGCACTCATGAACTTTTGTCCTTGAGCTCCTATTGTAGTGTAATTTGCTGTAACCAACTGATTCGAAACACATCTACAGACCCACTCGCTTATAACGGCAAGCAATCATACGTCAATAGCATGACCAAGCTCCAGCTGAATCCAGACTGGGAATGAAGAAAACCTCTTGTGATGTGATGTGATTTATGTGTGTCTTTTGTACATGCTGCATGCATGCACTACTTGCAGCCACTTTGTCATCTCGCGCTGCTATAACCGCCTTGCTGTCGTCAGCAGGCACTCCATTGCGTTTTGCCCAGTAAAATGTGGTACTTTTACAGCAGGCAGGTTTGACTTATGTGGCAGCAGATGCTGTAACCACCACTATCCACATACATACACAATCTATAAAGCTCTTTTTTAAAAGGGCTCAGTCTATTCCACGACTTCAAGTGGCGCGGAGATGTTGAAGTGATTCCTCAGCGAGCAGCTCATCTCTCTATCCACAGATCATTTCATTTCATTTCGTTTCTTTATTGGGGGATGAAGCAGCTGTGGCTAGTCTCCTACTCGGGTGTCCTGTGCAAATGAAGCCAATAAATATCCAGGATATGCTGTATGAATATATGAATAAATGAAAGAATAGGCAATGAACACAAACAAATGAACAAAACAAGTAAAACGAGGCTTGACCCTCTTCTCTGACCCTTCTGTGTTTTTGTTTTGCGAAACCTCCACCACAACAGAATTGGAAAGGGAAGGGCACTCCGCCTGGAGAAATGAGAGCCTGCTGAATGACTGACTGAGAACATAAATGCAAATTTTCTGGTCTTGGTTGCTGTTCCTGCATAGTTGTGGAGTGATGTGTATCACACTTGTACAGCCCTCAGTCTTGGATCGGTTCATGTTTTTTCCTCCGCCGCCGGTTCACAGATTGGGATGTTTATATGCTGGGGTAACACTTCTGGTCCTGCACGAGTGGCACCGCCTAGTTTTGCTGCATCTTCTGGTCCCAGGGGTTCTTGAGTTTGGACTGACTGGTCTAACATCATATTTATGGTCTTTTATGTGGTTCCCATTTCTTTATAGAGCTTTTGTACAAGAAAGAAAATTCTCCACAAACTCCACAAAACAAACACTGTGATGTTGAGATATTAAAAATGAATTTTTAAAAATTAGCAGAGAGGTGTATTAAAATTGTAAGGCAACTAAATTCATGTTTTTTGGGGTTTTTTACTGAATTTTTATGATTGCAGCATGAATTACTTTTTCATTGCAAGAGTACAATAGTAGCCTTTTGGCCCTCTACCCAGTGCTGCCCGGTTTCAAATGTTAAATCATTTTTGTCAGAAATAGTGCAGTCCGGTCTTTAATCTTTGTTTACAGTGTTTCTGAATGTTTTAGTATGTTGCAAGTTATACTGTAGTCACAACATGCAGTAATATACTCCAAGTTTGGAATTTCATGTTATGCAGCCCAACCAAGGACCGTGTGTAAGGCGGGCCGGCCACTGCTGTTTATCCTCTCTGACCAGTGACAAGAGCTATCTTTACTTTTTTTTATGGGCGTGTGTGTGTGTGTGTGTGTGTGTGTGTGTGTGTGTGCTTTCACTGTTCTGTGGGCTTGCCCACATGCTGTATGGTACAGATGGTGAAGAGTAGTATGTTATTTTAAACCTTTCCCTCTTCCTGAGGACTTTTAGAGGTGTGTGTGTGTGTGAGAGAGAAACTTGCACTTTCAAATTCTTTCTAACCTTATGGCAGATGGAAACCAGCTTTCAGCTCCAGTACTTAAGTCAGATCTACGGAATGTATTTTGGTTTATGTGCATACATTTAAAATGTGTGTGTGTGTGTGTGTGTGTGTGTGTATTTTAACATCACAGACCAGTGAAGCCTCAGGGGCCTGAGTTCAAATGTCACAGTACACCAAACATGTCAACACATTCCGTCTGTGTGTTTGGGGGTCAAACATGAGTCACAGCTTGGGTGACCACCTCAGCCCTGTAAAAGACATGTCACCAATAGTGCACTTTTCCACAGCAGTTGTTCTTGCATTGCTGGTGATCTGCACGGGACGCTCGCCTCCACAACATTCAAGCCCACACCCACAATACGGCTCCCTTACCGCTGACATCAAAGGGTCTAAGTAAAAGCAGTGCGTATGATGGTCACGTTATTGACTGCTTCTTCACTATTTGGAGCTTCTTTTCTTTTATTTAAGAATTTTATGCTTGTTTGTCATTTGTAAGTTCATTTGTATTTATTTTGTATATATTTGTATCTTTTTGCTTAGACTGTCCATTCATTTGTGGGTTATTTTCTATGTATCTGTAGTCCTGACCCTGCATGCTCTGGGCTGGGGAACTGCTAGCTCTTGTAGATAACACTGATAATTAGCCCTACATTGCAAGAACACAGGCCTCTAATTTGAGCCTCTAATTTTAAAACTTTCATGAGATGAAATCATAGTGTTTGGATTCCATATGAATGGGCTTAATTTTTTTCTGGGCAGTTTAAACAATGTAATACATAGTTATAATACATAGTTGCAAAGAATTACCTTTATTTACATTTCATAGAAATTCTTTGCAGTGCTTTGTTCTGTTCTTTACTATTTGTATTACGAAGGACATGGTGTTTTTCAGCAGTATAGCTAATAGCCTGCAGTACTTTAGTGTCTAATACAACAAACAGAAAGACAGAATATAGTGCTCCTGAGCAAAACCAATGAATAACAACAAGTCTGTTTTAAGTCTTTCACTGAGTGATTTATGACCTTCACTTCGTTATCTAGTGGGTGGAATTTGAGATTTTTAAGTCGTTTTGCTGTTGTTTTCAATGTGAAAATCACAAATAATGTGGCAAAAAGGTATTCTACGTTTGTGTCAATGAGCTGTGAGTGCAAAATGATACCTAAAAGAAGAGGAGTTTTAAGACCTAGGAGTGTTCACTTTGTGGAAACAATCCGGCTCTTCTCTTTCAGCGGTGTCGTGTTTGTGTGCCCGCAGAGAGCACGTTACCGACCTTGCTCAACGTCCTTGAGATGGAGGAGGAAGAATTGAGACAGTGCTCAGTTCACAAAAACTTGCTTTAGTCAAACATGAAGCTTTAAAGTCAACCTGAATTCCGAATGACTTTGTTTTTATTCCTGGTCATATTAAGCACCATTTCTCCAATAAAATCTTTCCAAGGCATTTTTTTCTATGTTCACCTACTGTTGCCTGCAAGCATGCTCGAGGAATGTTATTGATTTTAACTGCCAGCTTCTATTTTCTCACCAAATCCTCCAAAGAACAGGCAACATGCTGCTTTGTTACAAGAACAATACAGAACTAGAATAAAAAATCAGACTGTTGTTTACATGAGTACTATTAGAGTGACTAAGATCAATAGTCTTGAATTATAAACACTGTACTATAGCACTGTATTAAATAAAGCTACATTTTTTTTTTTTTAAATAATGAGGCAGAACACGTGGATCAAGGATGTACTGATGATACCATCTAAGGAACAAAATCAGGGTTTGATACAGAATACAGAAACGAATAAAAATAATACTTGTTTAAAAAGGAAGCGTATATGTCATAATGTTAAGATTTTAGAACGCTGTGACTATAACTTTAGTTTTATAGAAGTTCCAAGTTTTCTTATAGAAGTTTTCTTTCAATATGGTTTAGGATTTGTGAACGTCACCCTGCACCCCCTCACACCACTTCCACTGAGTGAAAATGCTCAGCTAGTTCAGAGACCCTCGCTGGGATTCATATTCACATTGGCTTTAAAAAAACTCAGATAGCAAATCCACTGGTCTAGTTAATACACATAGTGTGAACACTCACTCACAGATTTACTGAGTGATTTATAACCTTCACATAGTTGTCAGTGGCATACCAAATACCTCTCTCTCTCGCTCTCTCTCTCTCTCTCTCTCTCTCTCGCTCTCTCTCTCTCTCTCTCTCTCTCTCTCTCTCTCGCTTTCTCTCTTCCATGTCCCTGATACTGGGATAAGTGAGAGCCTGACTTGTCTTCCCTTCTTTTCTATCTCTTTTCCTTTTTCTCTTCCTACTTTTTTCTCTCCCTCTCTTGCTCTCAGTAAATCAGGAGTTCGGAGCTCCTGCTTCCTGTCTAAAGGTTTTCATCAGTGTCAGAGGAGACTCGAGAGAGGGATCATTTTTAGCTTGTTCGATCTGCAGTAGTTCTGAAGGCTGTGAGACAGGAGACGGTACCACTGTAGGAGAGAGAGAGAGAGAGAGTGTGTGTGTGAGAGAGAGAGAGGGAGATAGAGAGAGTATTTATGTATGTGCGCGTTTTGGATTTGGAAGGTTATGTCTGGAGGTGTGAGGCGAGCACTCTGGAGAAGGTCTCACTACTACAGGCTGCTGGCTGGGTCCAGACCCTGGAGGGGCCGATCACGAAGCCACGGTCGTAAAGCCAACAGGGGTAACTAAAGCTTCATCATCCTCATGTTAACTTTTACTGTTCAGTCAACATGGGTAACTATTCACGGTTTCACGAGTTGTACTGAACTAAGTGTGCTGTGTTTATAATGGAACATGTTGTTGATCAGTGCCGTTTAAGTACTGAGAATATTGCAAAATAATTCACTATATTACTAAGCCCTATGCGCAGCTTCTGGGTTTTCCAATTAACTTGTACATTACAGTCAATATAGTAATCTCCCTGCCACTCTACAGCCAAATAGTTTGGCCTTTTTGTAAAATGAGATACATGAAGATGTTTTTGTGGTACATGACATGACATGACAGCACAATATTTGTTTTTTTTTCTGTGATTTTCCAAGTAAAACTAGTACATATGCAAAATGATTAGTGTGTATCATTGTTCCATCACCATTAATCTCTGTTTTTTATTTTATTGTAATGTTTTTTTTTTTACACTCTTACTGTGCCGTGTCATCACAGTAACAGCTAATGCCGCTGCTTCTTTAGATTACACCTCCTGGTTTTATCGGCCAATGCAGGCCTCTTAAATTAGCACAGTATGTTTATTTCAGATGCATTCACTTAAGCAGGCTGCCAACATGGATGCAAAAATAAGCAGCAGCTAACAGAAAAACCTCCCTAATGGAGCGCTGAAATTTCATTGCAGTTTGACGAGAAAACTTTGGGAACTGTATTAAGTGGGTAAAGAATGTAGACGTGTTTAAATATCGCAGCGCTGTGGGTGTTAAAATACTGATTAGAGTGGAAAGCAGCTTCGCATGAAACAGCACTCAGGAAATTTACAAACTCATGCCCAGATTTCTGATCCTTAGAGATAATTATTGGACTCTGTGGTAAATGTCTGGGCTCAGTTTTTTATGACCAAATTCTTAAGGTTTTTGTTCCGTTTTAGGACATCAGATCATGCTTTCGGAGTTCTGATATTTTTCAGAAGGGTTAAAGCTGCTTTCTCTGCGGTTGATGGATTCACTTGCATCTGGTCTAAGTAAACGTGTCCTTCTGTGATCATTTTGTCTTCTGGGCCTGTGGAACATTAAAGCTCCAGAAAGACTCTCCAACAACTCACTGATTGTTAAAAGTTTTGGGACAACAACCCTCTAAATAATGCCAAACACTTATTTCATCCCTTTGTTGTGATGTCAACATTAGCCCTTTTTAGTTGTTGAAACCCCACTGGGTCAATGAAGGTTCAATGTGTATTTTTTACTGATAGTTAAGAAAAGAAAATCATTATTATATCATTACTTAGGCAAAGATTTCTGTTTATATTTGGCCATACATATTAAGGAACATGGAAGCTGAGTGTATTGGATGAGTTTATTAGAAAATAGCTGTTTACTAATAGAAGGCAACATGTGTCCAGACCTTTGCCAGGCAGTGTGCGTTCTCCATACATACGAGCACATTATGTAATCTAAATCCTGTTGACCCGTGAGAACCTGTGTTGTAATGAATGGTGTAATCTCCATACGGAATGCAGCCAGAGCTTTAATCTTTAAGCTTTAAGTTTCCTCTCTCTTTGGCTCTGCTGTGCAGCTGTAAACTGAGCTAAAACCTGATAAGAATTTGGAGCTGTTTTGACTGGGCTGGCGGTTCAGGTCATAAAACTGCGCCTTAAGTAAAGCTTCCAATTAACCATGTTCTGCTGGACAGAGCTGGCAGTTTGGTCATTTAAAGGCAAGAATGTTGTGACTTCTTTTGCATTGTCCAGTAAGAGATGGGGTCGTTGAGTGCAGGGCAAGTGAGAGAATTCCAGATGAGTTAAATGAGCAGTAATCTGCACGCTGAAGGTCTGAAAGCTGCCTGAGATGTTTGAGTTCCAGTGACATCACCACCCTGGCAGACTTTAGTGTGAGCTCATCTGTTTTCCAGCTAATGAGCAAAATAACAGTAATGAGGCAACTAGTGCGTCCACAGTCAACACAGAAACCTTTTCAGCTGCTTTCCTCCCTCCCTCCTACGGTCCACTTTCATTCTTTCTTTCTTTTTTCTTTTTTCTATCAGTTTAGCAACAAGTTTTTCCACAGTAAACACATGCCTTTCTTTCTTTCTTTCTTTCTTTCTTTCTTTCTTTCTTTCTTAATTTCTTTCTCTCACACTCACCCAGTCAGCACACAACATGTTGTTCAATTTTTTCTTTCTTACCTTCCTACCTTCCTTCCAGTTTGAAGTGTATGTATTTTGATTCAGTTGATGAACACATTTGAATCATGTCAAATTGATGTATCACTCTTCCAGCATGAGGCCTGCTGATCTGAAGCTCTGTTTTAGTTTCCTTTTTTTTCCCACAACTCCTTTTTTTTGTTTTTTTTCCCTGTTTTTTAAAATGTGATCGCTTCGTTTCTATTCTCTTTTCACTCTTCTCCCACTCTCAGACTGTCATTCACTTCATGATCCTTACTTCCCCGCATCTCTGAGATTTTTGAACGGATCTATAGTGTGTGTGTGTCTGGATTTGAAGCGCATAGAGATGTTCCAGAACTGCTGAGAAACCTCATTTCCAGATACCTGCTGAGTGTGAGCTCTGAGACTACGCACTGCTCAGACTTCACTGAAAGTCTGCGATTGTCTCCAAGAGTTCCTGCAGTGCTTAAAGTTGATGAAGCTCCACTTTGGAGAAGTTTGGAGATGAAAGGTGCTTGTACAGCAGAAGAATGAGAGCTGATGGCTGAGGAGAGAGAGGCGCATTGCGTCTCTCTCGCCTTTTCTAAAGATGAAGCTGTGTTCGGAGACGACACACACTCATGGAGACAGGTGCAGTCAGGAGTTCTGCCGTGTCTATCTCATGGTACACAGTACAAATCCAGGCACAGTACAGGGCTTTTCAATGCTGCATTACCCATCTGCTCTCTCTGACTTGCTGCTAATGCCATCTGATGGAAGACCGCAGAGTTAGTTTGCATGTAATGTCACTTGCCTAACGCACTTGTTGAACTGTGTGAACATAAACACAACTGAAAGCTTTTTCACCACCACACCTGACATTGTCACCTGTCCCCAAAGATGCGAGAACACTCGTTTAATTTAATGTTAGTGTAGTAAAGGCTTGGTGTCTGCTTGGTGTGGCCTAGATTTTGTGTTTTTTATTTCATCTTGTATTTATATATTTATCTACTGTACTGTAGTTAACTTTTATCACAGCAAGCTGAATCACAGCTATAAGTTCTGTAGTCTTATGTTATTTTTCAGGCAAAAAAAGGTAGCATAATAAAGTTTCATAAATATTCATTTATTTTTCAGCTGTTATACTTCTTGCTCCGTGTGTTGGAGTGTTGAATCCCAATATGTGACATATTCAATTACCGTATATTAGCAGTCTGGAGGCTACTCAGCTCATTTGTATAAAGTTTCTCCAAAGTGGGATAGCATAGTGAGTAGAGTGTGCATCAGAGGGTTAATGTGTTCATTATAAATGTTGTCATCTTATTGGCAAGAAAGTGGCAATACGATAAGTATCATGATTCAGGGATTACAGTTAAAGAAGGATCCGTGATATTGGGCCAGACAGGCCAGCATTCATTTCCCTCATGCATCAATGAGTTTGGGTACCTGCTCACTGGGTGTCCTTCCTTGGAGCACTTCTGGTAACTACCAACCACTGCATACTGGGAACACCCCACAATACTGGCCGTCGTCTAGCCATCACTGACTCCTGTCAAAGTCTCTCATATCCTCATAGCCTATTTTCCTGCTACCAACACATTCACTTCAAGAACTGACTATTTACTTGCTACCTTATATCCCAATCCCTGTTTATTTTCCCCCTTTAATATCCAGTCTTTTAGTGCTTTTTTCTGTCCCCAGTACTGATACACAGCAATGTCATGGATATTTCATTTCTACCAAACATCATTTACATTTGGTCAGCTTCATTTGGAGTAAAGCTGTAGATTAGAATTTTGGCATAGGCATCACCTTAAGATGTGCAGTTTGTATTCACAAGTATTTGTATTTAGTTGCTATACCCTACAACAGCTGTCTATCCTCAAATGGACCTTCCTCACTATTTTTTCACCAGGCAACACATATCACTCTTGCTGTTCATGTGTTTGCACTCATTCCGCCCCTTTCTGTTTCTCCTCACTCTCAGCAGTGGCTCTATTAGCCTTGGGTTTCATGATTGTTGCGTTTTGTGGCAGAGTGATGCTGATTGAGAGGCCTTGAGGTTTGTTGGCAGATTGATGGACAGCCTGAGCCCCTGCTGCCTGGGACTGTGGGCAATAAAAGGCAGCGGTTATGTCAGCTCTACATGGAGAGAAATGACTATCAGTCCTTAGGAAGCAGAGCTTCAGATCTGCAGTAACCTTTGACATTTCTGCATCTACGGTTTACTGACAAAATCTTGACAGTAATCTGTTTTACTCTTACAGTGTTACCTCTGCTCTGTGGATTACTACCCAGACTTCACACTTGCTTTTGCCAGTGTTATTTCAATGAGATTCATCACAATGAACTTGGATGCATTGGGCCAAACTGTAAATAGTGAGTTTGTGACATAAGAATGTAAAATTTCAAATAGCTTACAGTAACCCTTCACCTTTATTCGGATCAGCAGTCGCGGATTCAGTCTTACACAGAGAATTGAACTCAACAACTTGGAAACTGCAGATATCCTCCGCCTTTTTTTTTGTTGCTTTTTTGTGGTAATACATTTTTCTTCCGGATGTTTTCCCACAAGGGGACTCTGGGCAGGCTGCACTTGTGTTCGAATTCCGCAACAGGGTTGAACCCCGTGCTCCAAACGCGATTTCTCCACGGTGAAAGCACTCAGACACTTCAAACTGCACAGTTCGATTGATCTCCAGAAGACCCTCGTGAAAAGCGGGGGATTATTGTATTTTTAATGTGGTAAATATACATTATAAATGTGTTAGAATGATAGTTTATTTAAACAAGTGTGTTAAAGATTCTGCAAGTACAGCAGCTGCAAGAAGAACTGTAGCACAGCAAGGCTAACACTTGAAGGGTAGATACCAGATATTCCACAAAATTATACTGATAATAAACACTAAGGTTATTGCAGATATATTGTTTATTCTGGCAACTCATTTCTGGTATTTCCATTTCTGGGCCAGGTTGTGTTGGGCTGAATTAATGATGTCATATAGTCATTACAGTTTGCATTTCTGCTTCAGTTCCATACCATTTTGAAGATGAGACAGTTTCTTATGACAGTGACAAAATTATTTTGATAATTAAATTTATATAAATTTAACATGTCATTTTAAACATTTTTAAAATGCCTGTCTGTCTGTTTTCTCCTGTCATTGTTTTTATAGACTCAGTTCAGGCCAATTCTTAGCAAAGGCTACAACGCATGAGGAAAATGAGGAAAATGCCAATCTAATGGAAGAGCTTTGTGGAAAGCAGACCCTAGTTGTCCACTGCATCCAGGAAACCTTGGGCTTGACCTGAAGGAGGTCTTGTGCATTTAGATGAAGAGAGAATGAGCCTGGCGTGAGTTATGACTCGGCGTCATGACTAAATGAGACCATGCGATGTTCGCACAGTTTCCCTGAATGGCGCAGCCCTCTATGCGTGTCCCACTGCACACTTCTCCTACATGGCTGGGCCGTGTGTCTTAATCAGGGGAGATTAATGGGTGCTACCATGAAGCATTTGTGCTGCTGCTGTCTGATTGATGGCTCACTGGCCTGCCTAAAATCTGGGTCTGGATTGATGAACTTGTGTGTTGCATTACTATTTGGTCACCTGTTCTCACCACCAGAGATTGCAGTCTTTCTGAGGGGTGATCTGGGAGAAAAACACGTTCTCTCCAGACGAACACTGGAATAAGTCAGTTGTTGCTATAAAATAATTACTCACATTTTCCAGTTGTCCAAAACAAAGTGCATGACGAAGTGACGAGGTAGTTATGTAATTCTGTTACAACCCTAATTCTGTTATAACCGTAGTTTATTTGTGGAAAATTCTAACTTGTATACCCTCACTGACCAGTTTAGTAGATACTTCAAGATATTAAATGCTAATAATATTTTAACATGATAGAAACATGGGAATTCATGTCTAGATGCTTGAATAGTTGAATAGTGCTGGTCAATCTGTGAACAGAAATCTGAATGTGAGAAAAATGTTAACCTTAATCAGAGGATTCTATTTGGAGACTTCACAGAATTACTTCAGTTCATAAATTTTAATTATGCTATACCAACCATAATAAAATCATAAAATGTATTCATAACAGTATTTAATGTATTATTTAACTTAATTTTTTAACCCTTTGATTTCTGCTGTAAAGCTATGCTAGCTGTGAAAACCTAAGCTGCAGCTCACCCTCCTCACAACGGGGGGAGCTATGAACATTTCACTTTGCTTAATTAAAGCACTGCCTGTTGTAGGACTTAGTGTAGGCAGTTTGGTTGTAAAGTATTGTCTTTCACGGTGTAGTGAACGGTTTGTGTTTTGCCTGTCTGATTTTCTTGTTGCTAATTGTATATGGCTACTGCTCTTAGCCTCGCCTGTGACACTCGTGATTATGTTTTTTTTGTTTCCTCTTTTGGGATCTTGCACCTCTGTTTGCCACTGGTCTACCCAGAATGTGTCATGGTTCTTGAGATTGGGTCATCTCTGTTATTTCAGTTCATCAACATCCTTTGTAGTAAATTGTTACACTACTTTTCTTCATTACACCAGCACCAAACTAGGAGGTATTTAAAAAAGTATTTAGTCAGCCACCAATTGTGCAAGTTCTCCCACTTAAAAAGATGAGAGAGGCCTGTAGTTTTCACCATAGGTATACCTCAACTATGAGAGACAAAATGAGAAAAAAAAATCCAGAAAATCACATTGTCTGATTTT
>JBBPDB010022990.1:0-12259 GCA_037974465.1 Brachypetersius altus | reverse complement strand
TATCTTATCTCGAGTTAGGAATCCTAAATAAGCGATCTAACATCGATGATCGACTTTTATGTCTGTTACCTAGCAACGTACGCAACACATCATCTCACGAAGTCACTGTTACCTGCTGCCATTGTAACTTTACGAGGCTCCAGTCCGTAACACTGTATCATCAGAGTATCTTCGTACCATCTTCAGAATGTGGATATTAAACAACGTCCTGCTCTGAACTTTAAGGCAGACGAACTGGCCAATACGGACAAATGTACTGGGACAGAGCTGTCATATACAAATATATGGACAAAAGTATAGGGACACACACGCTCTCTCCCTCTCTCTCTCTCTCTCACACACACACACACACACACACACACAGAGACACACACTTGGCTTTCAAAATCACCTTAAGCGAAAAAACAAAAACGAAGCGCATTTGTCTGCACCACAAACGCAAGAGCCCCGTGCCGACGGGTTGCCTCTCCAAAGCTGGGTGGAATTGATCGGCTAACGGCGTTATCACACGGCCCGAAGTCTAAATAATCAGCTGGTGACAGTTAGGGCAGCGGAGGGGTTTCCTAAAGTTAGGAGTTTATTCAAGATTTTTTGAGGTTAGGATGCTTCTGTAATACTCCTTTCTTAACTGAAGTTGGGATCGGAAAATGGATTTAGGAACGGTTGTTCTGTAATGGCTTTTTCCTAAATAAGATCCTAAACTGGTTACCATGGTTACCACACAGTTAGGGTAGGATTTTCAAGTTAAGAAGTTTCTGTAATACGGCCCCTGCACTGCAATAGGCTAAGCTTACACAAATGATCTCAGTTAAACCTTATACAAGTGTTCTGTTCCGCTTCACATAAGCATTAAGGTTTGTGTTATTTTCACAACCTGACATTTTCAGTTCCATGTCCGTGTATTCTCTCTGTGGAAATAAAGATTGCTTTGCATCGACTGGCCTCAGTGATCGTGTATTGAATGGAGAATTTACCACCACAATGGCATACTTGTAAACTGCACCAACTAAGATCGCTAGCTCTGTAGTATGTATTGGCGAGAGTGTACCTGTATGAAGCCGATACAGAGCCACATCACTGAGGCCACACCATAGCGCAGTATGCGGCTGTAGGCTGGAGTGTATGCCTCAGCTGAGCGCCGAAGCTCAGAAGAGTTGTCTCTCAAAGCCAGGCTGGAGAAACCCACTACCTATACAGAAGTGAGAGAAAGAACATAAACCCTCTTAAATGCCACTCTTAGATCTTTATAATGCTGTTTTTAATGCTGTCATTAAAGGAACACTGAGGGGGAAAATCTTGGCACATCTGTGGAAAACATGTCTATTCTCATCCTCCAGAAGTGCCATGGTTTGAGTTTCCAGTTCAAAGACTAGGAAAACACCCTCTGCTTATTTATCTCAAAGTTGAGAAGAAATCTGAAAACTTCCCGTACCACCTTTTAGAATTTTGTTCTGCTGAATTCAAAGTTTTTCTTTTAGCCGTTACCAAGAAGCTGCTGAAAAAGTTCAACAAACATGAGAAGATCCACCAATTTAAACTGGCTGCATATGTATATGTATATATAATATGTAACAAAATATCTAAAAAAACAAACCAACAGCCCCCCACCCCTGCCCAAAAAAACCCCAAATGAATGTCATTCATATTACTTGAACCTCAAACCACTTAGACAAAACAAACTGGAATTATCCAGATAATTCTGAATTTAAAAACATGCATTGCTCAAATTAATAGTGTCGCGTTCATGTCGATCCATTAATCACAGAAAAATTACAGCGTTTAAAATATGATGATTAATCGCACCATGTGACTTTAACCTGCTCCGGTGTTCTGTCGAAACATGCTCCCCGTCGAGATGTGCTTCCGCGCCCTTCCGCACATGTGCAGTTCTGCAGTCTTGGGATTCAGTGCTACCTAGTGTTAGGGACGCTGGTCTATCTGTGTTATCTTACAAGCTATAAGCATGGTTTCATTTGAAGTAGCCTGTGTTCTGCATCCCAGTAGCACTTCTCAGTGTTGGAACCCGACTACATAAAAAGAGAGGTCTATCTAGATCTATCTAGACTTTTCTCATTTAAATAAATTATATTTTTCTCCGGTTATGTATTTTATTTGACTATTTCTCAGCATTATATGTGTTATAAACTGAATATTAACTGTATGAACTGTATAAACTTAAAAGGAGCATTTTTCGACAGGGTAGCGTGACTTGATAGACTCAGCAGTTGATTTATGCTACGGTAGCATTTTTCGACAAAGCAGCATAAATCATCGAACACCAGAACTGTTACATTAGGGTGATGCCCCTCCCCCCACTTATCCACCCAGAGATTTGTATGAGTGAAACATGCGAGACGCCATGTTGAGCGCACCCCCACACTGAAACGCTTCTGACACCCATGTACATTGTCTTAAACTCCACCTCATAGATGGACTTAGTTTGATCATTTTTATTACTTAAGCATTTATTTATTTATTTTTTCCCCTCAGTATATTGGGTCATATTTTTGATTGCTGTGACCAGAAACAGTTATTAAATAAAAGAGATGTTGAAAGTCTGTAATGTTGATTATTCAGTCACTCATATGCCAAAATGTTTAAATACTTTCACAGACAAATGTGTGCAATTAATCTAGATGAATTAATCCCAGAGCTTGTAATTAATGCGATTATTTATTTTGATTATGTATTTTAATCGCATGACACACCTTGTTAAAAACATATTCAAGACTCCTGAGAGCTATTTTTCAGATTAAGATCATTTATATTTGAATAATAACTTGTTCCATAATTTTCTTTTACCATCCAGGGATACCCTGCAGAAGCCCCGCCCCCCATCTTGATGCTCACCTCCAGGAAGAAAAGCACAGCAATGATCTGGAAGGTGGGGCTGGTCTTACGGATGGTCTGGATCTCATTCCACTCATTTGCTACGAAGTACGTCCTCCAGATGCTGACAGGGGCTGCTGGGGGCTTTCCCTCACCGGAGCCTGAATTCACACACACACACACACACACACACACACACACGCACACTTTATATCATCTACATCATTTTGGCAGATGTGTGGTGTGTGGCCCAGGATAGGAATTGAAAACCTGCTCTTCTGCTTGAAAGGCTGCTACTTTACCTACAACACTACACCAAGCACCACACACCCCAAACAGGTGCTGAGTAATTTAATACAGTTGAGGAGTACTTTAGCAAGAAATCTGGCAGAGAAAGTAAGATCAGACACACAGAAATAACAGCAATATGGCATAATGAACCTATTTACTGGACTCATTATTGGGTTATTAATTTTAGGAATAATCTTCTACTTATGATTCTATGTTTGGGTGGGGGGGGTACAGGCAACATGCAAAACACAAGAGTAAAGAGACTGTGGAATTACTCTATGCAGGAAGAGATTATACTGAAGAGTTGAATTACCATCCACAGATTTATTTGCTTTGCCACGGGGTCTCTCCCAGTCAATGAAGAATATGTCCACTGTCAACTGCACAAACAGCTTATGAAGAAAATGCACCGCCTGCATGAGATAGATGAGATAGGCATATTTATTAGTTTAGTTTATAAACACCATGAATTTGTGTCCGCTCCAGAGAAAAAAATGAAATTAATTTAGACAATATTGTATGTAGGTAATATGCAGATACAGCCAATAACTTCCATTGAAATAGATTTTAGTTTCATGCTGGGATGTTACAAAGTGCTGGTGAATATTTTTTATGTAGCTCATCTTAGTTGTTACCTTAAGTGCAAAAGCACAGCCGACATACGTCACAAAGCGTTCCTCCTGAGCTGGTAACGGCAACAACACGGACACAAACTGTTGAGCCTGCAAATGCACAACAAGAGCACAATAAAAAGTTCAGAATTAATCACAAGGTGATTGGCTAAGACTAATTCTAGGAGTGCTAGTGTCACGGCTCGGCCGGTGGCCGGTGGCCGGTAGGGGCCACTGTTTTGTTTTTGTTTTGGGGGCTTTTATTTTGATATTCATGTATGGTTTGTTTCTTGTATCTTGGTTTCAGCTGTTTTGTGTTTAGTTGCATTGATTATGTTCTGTGATTGGTTTTCTGTCTGTGTCTGTGTGTATTTAAGTTCAGTCCATGTGGACCGTGGGCATCGGTCCATCGCCTCACAAATCTCCTTTCTAGTCATGTCTGTAGCGGCCCTTGAGCCAGGTTTTGTTTGTTATGTTTGTAAATAAAGAGAGCACCATCATGGATATCTGCCTGCCTCGTGCCTGTCTTCCCAGGGGAAAATCACGGCTGCGGGGGTTAACATATTGTAGTTTCCATCAGAAAACTGGTTTAACTCAATCAGTTCTTCAGTGAATTAAATCAGGAGCTGCTTTTGGAATTTCACAAAAGTTCCTCCTCTCCTGGAGGGACCGAGGAGGAATCCGGAACTGAACCTGTGTTCTCCTCACCAGCTCACACAATTTCAGCTACTTGTTTTTTACAAACAAAACAAATCTTGATACTGTTTACTGCTTTTCTGTTTTTCAATATTTTTTTGGATGTTAGCTTTTGTAGAAGAAAGACTTTATCACACACTGAAAAAATGTCTTTAAACAATTGGCATAGGTGACTAAGACTTTTGCACGGTACTGTGTATTGGTTTTAAATATGAAACATTTTTGGGAAGAATAATATCTATGTAGGCCCATCTTTGTGCCATTAAAATAGCTCTGACACACTAAGGCATGAACTCATTATGACCGCTGAAGGAGTTTTCTGGTATCTGCAGCAGATCCTTCCAGACCTGTATGTTTGTCAGACCTCCATGGAGCAGACTCGTTTGTCACAGATGCTTGATAAGACTGTGATTTGGGGAATTTTGGAGGTCAGGTCTACTCCTTGGACTCTTTGTCATGAAGGGGTGTACTTGGTCTGCAACAGTGTCTAGGAAAGTGGTCCATGCCAAAGTAATATCCACATGAATGGCAAGGCATCAGAACACAACCCAAAGCATCAAACACACACTGGCTTGCCTACTTCCCATAGACGAATGAAGGCCCATGCTGTTCATTTTACCTGTATGTATGAATGTGTATGTATGTATTTATGTGTGTGTATGTGTGTATGTATGTAGGAAAAATGAACACTGAAAACACAGCGATATTTTTGCTGGTTCTGTTTCATGTGTATAGGACAGACTCCCTCTCTCCTCTATCTGACATGGGCTTTCCAGTTTTCCTCTCCTCCCTTGGTGATCTGTGAAATATAGAGTTTACTTTGATTGAAAGATAAGAGAATAAGGAAGTGTGTTTAGGGAGGATTATATGGAACGACAAGGACCATGAACCTGGGTGCTGACACCAGAAATTTATTGCCCAGAGTTTTATTGCCCAAAGTGTGTGAATGAGCCAGTAGATGGCAGTAAACTAGAGCTGATGTTGTGTTGGTGTGATGCGTGTGCATACTTGTTGCATGTGCGCATTCTAACATGGGGTCAAACCTTTATTTAAGTGACTTTTGGCCTGTTTTCATGACGCAAAACATAATTGCACCCTGCTGAGCATCGCCATGTTTGAAGGTAAGTATCTTCCTGTAACCTGTTCTTTTATCGCCTGAAGTGATTCCCTCCCACAAACGCCACCGTAACGCTGCGGAGGATTTGATTAGAAGTTCATTCAAAAGTGTCTCCATCATTATGGTAATCAAATTTAGCAAAATGGAACGATTCTAACTGGCCCCGAGCTCTCAGACACAAGCTCAACATGACCAGGGTTAATACACCCACACTTCAGTTAATTGCTGTCATGACTACATAATATGCATTAGTTTTTATTCCCTAATACTAATTAATGACTTTAACCTTGTATCTTGCTTTATTTTTTGTGGAAATGAAGTATTGATGATAACTACATATATTATTTGTATATAGTTTATTATTTGTAGTTTTTATTAGTAGTATTATCAGACCTTGAGAGGAGGCCTTGAGATTACTGGGTTTAAAAAATGATTAGTTTATGAAACATAAACATTGTTTTGTGTTTAAATTAAGTACTGTAGTAAATATTCTTATTTCTTCAGTAGGTTAAAAAAAATCTCACGGATCTTATGTGGGTAGATGAAGAGAGCTCAGTCAGTCAGTCAATCAATCAATCAATCAATTAGTCAAACAATCAATCATCTGATCAATCAAACGAATCTCGCCCATCACCACTACGAAACACAACGTACTTAAAATGTGCTTAACCCTACCTTAATTTACTCTGAATTAAGTGGCCATTCATTCGTGAAGCAACCCCTTAATTTGACCTTAAAAGTGGATTTAAGGCACAAGTGTGAAACCTCTTGATCTTTTTTCAGGAGGTTCTATTATTTGAGGGGCTACTTTTAAAAAGTAAGAGGAAAATTTTGTAGTTTTACCCCTTAATCAGGCACTTTTCACTATACTTTTCTTTAATTTCCTGGAAATTTAGGTAATTTAAAGGGGTTTGCTTTCATAGTGCACTGGCAGGCACTATGTGAAAAAATGCTACTACTCCTTCCAAGAAGAACTGTGAGTATTAGAGCGAGGCCTTCAGTTTGTACAATAAAACAATAATAATACAGTAATGCTACAGTAAGTTCTGTTAGCTGATCTATCAGTGCTAAGCTTATGCTGGTGGACATAAACATTTCTTGCCTGTTCTCAGTTAAACACTGGTCCTCAGACCCACCCATCCTGAGCCATGACCTTGCTAATGAAGTATTAATTCAGTAATTGGTTACGAATTTTCAATTAGGGCAATTTTGGCTCTGTAGAGAGTTTGTCTAGTAATATTTTTTCTTCTAGGTGATTTTATTACACTTCTGTTTGTGTAGGGGATACTTTTCACGCTGCTTGAAGAAGTCTCCTGCCGTGTGGAGTCTGTGTTACACAACCAGCTCACACGCTTGATAAGGTGCTTCAGAGTGGAGCCCAGGAGAGATTACACACCAGTGTCTGACACAGAGGAGTTTCTGGCCCCTTTTTTGAGTGTATTTTATGGAATTTTTGATAATGAACCATTTAAAATGACAGTTTGTCATTTTTTTTTTTCCTCAGCCCAAATGTATTCAAGGCGGTGCTCAGAGGTGCTTGAGGTTTGTTTAGTTAGTTTTGAACTGGAGTTGTGAAGCTAATGTACAGGGTGCAAATGGAAATAATGGTGCGAATGGAAATAATTCAGGCTGAGAATTTGACTCCATCCCAGGCCTCCCTGTTCAGGCTAACCATCAGACCGCTAATTTTGTAGGCTAACCCTATTTGTTGATGTAACGGGTACCAAACTAGTTCATCTGGGAGGAACTTTATACCGATTACAAAATACAAAAATGGGGACTGACCAATCAGTAGCCTGAGATTTGCTACGTCTGCACGTGAACCCTAAGAAACACCAATCAAAGTAAATGATCAAATGATCAAAGTAAATGATCAAATGATTATCTTTACATTCAAGGTTATCAGGGGCCACTTTACTTTATCAAAAGTATCAAAAAATGTTATAAACACACACACACAAACTGAATAGATGCTACAACTCTTGATGGGTTTCTATTAACCTTCTTAATGTGCGATCAATGAAAATTGCAATCTAAAAAACAAGAAATGGTATTTTAAAAATATAAATCTTTTAATGCTCGCAGGAGGTGGTTTTTCAAACAAGTAATTTCTGTCTGATGATTTCGAGACAGTGAGAAGGAAGCCACATTGCTAAATACTGGGGCACAAGCTTCTATTACTTCTTTGCTACATTTGCCTTGTAGATCTAGTGCAAGAACTAAAGAGGCAGATCCCAGACACAAAACATGTCTTGGCTGATTGTCTCCGTTTGAAAAACTGTGCAAATTTTGTGTTAAACTACTGTCAGAGGTACGTTCCCAATGCCTGCAGTAGATTCTGCAACCGGACACCCAAACTAAAATCTGGCCTCTCTGTTTTCATGCTATAAACCAGATGTGAGGGGCTATGAGCACAGCTCTGCGTACATATTCAAACACACAGTCTGTATGGTTTATACTGGGCACAAGGCCAGGGAAAGTTAATATATCGCCCTCATTATCATGTCAGACAAGCGACAGCGAAATGCACCCACACAGGCATGCGTACACACAAATCGACCACACATGTGCTGCATCCAATAACCATGAAGATTCCCATCCTCTAGCATTTGATCATGATTACTATCAAATATAAGTCTTAACAAAATTGTTTCAAGTGTTTCCTATGCTGCACGACAGGGCCAGTGATCCAGCCTCTATACAGCCTAACATGAGTTTGTCTGCATTGTTGACTCACTTCAATGTGATTTTGAGTTTACATACAACCAAAAATATGACCTATAAATGCCCCCCCCCCACACACACACACACACATTGTATTGTGCTGGGGTGCGAGCAGCACGCAGCGCTCTAGGTCTCGCCTGATTTTTGTGGTGTCAGGCTTTCATGGGGTGTGTATATATATTCAAACTGTGTTCAAATTACTGAGAACACATAGAATTTATTGCCTTAATGTGATACAGATCAGATCTTTTCAAAGTTGTGTGGACCCCCAACCCAGATTTATTTAAAACAGATTCGAGCCACGTTCTTATGTGCTCCTGCATGGGATCCACATCTGATTCATGGCCATGTGAGAATACTCACATTCATGAGGATTCATGAGGACTGAGTTTTTTCCTACTATGTCATGTCATGTGCACAAGTAGCAGCTGACCCTGCCAGTAAACACTGAACGAGCATTAAAGCATGAGGCCTTTTTCACCCTCTCAGAGCTGACGAGGGTCTGTGCTGCTAATCTGTTTTAGTTGTCATTCAGGGGACACATGTATTGTCTACACAACATCACTGATACGCGTCATGTTAGAGCACAGGTCAACGCCAGAAAGAGATATGAGTCACTTATAAACAACAATATGAATCATAAAGGCAAAAATCTAAAAGAAAAAAGAAGTCAAAAAAGAGCATTTAGGCTTACAATGTGAATGTAGCCTTGATGGATATTCATGTGTGCACTATTAAGTTTATGGCTATGAGCTTCCAGAAGTAAACTTATCAGCCTTATTGAGATGATCAGAAAGTTCAATATGAGCTAAGGAACAACCAAAACATTTTTAAAGCAAATCCATTCACCTGCTAAAGATTAGCAGCTTTTATACAGTTTTACTACTAATCTCTTTATTTTCAATATATAAGTTACGCTTGAGTTCATTAAGTAGGAGTGATACAATGCATCTAAATATTATATCATAATGCAAAAAGAAGACAATATATCTGATCATGTGACAATGCAATGTGTAGAATAAGAATTCTATTACTTATGATATTTGATATAACTGTATTGTTAGTGGTTGTAAACACATTTACCTCCTCCATCGGTTCTCTGGCATATTTCCTTATCGTGCTTAATTTGCTTGTTCAACATGAGTGGATTTACAGAAGGGTTCTTTGGAGCAGTGCCATAGATTTTTGAAGAACTGCTTATGTAAATGAAGTCGGTGAGTCTTAAGATTAAAGAACCTCCAAACTAATGATTTCTGCCCAGAATTGTACATCCAGGGCAAGACCCAAAGCAACCTCTTTTTTAAGCATATGATATAAAAACGTTTTAGTCTTTCTCAGTGCTATTGCATGTCTAATATAAAAACATGTTTTTGTTCTCGAAGGGGTGTTGCAAAATGACACTGAGAACCAGCCCCAAAGCCTTTGGCATCCTGAGAGTTGACTGCTGTGGGAAGGCAGCAGTAATGATGAGTTCTGCTCTTGGTGCCATGGTGTGTGAGTAATCTGACGAGGCAGGGTGTAACGACCCAACAAAAGGAGTTTCTATTGAATCAAATCCATCACACACCTCCTCAGCATGACATGTCTCTCATAAAAAGCACAACGAGCAAAGGGAAAATTGAAAACAGTGCATCACAGTAACTCCACCACCCAACTGGAAATGTGAAATGTGATCAGCTCCCATTGAGAGACCGAACACCCTTTATAATGAGTGGACTGAATGTCAACACGTTTACAGTGCCTGTAAGTGAGATCTGAATCTCATACCCAAATTAAAGCCATCGAAAAACCTCATTTCTCACTGAAATATTCCTTTTATTCAATGAAAAGAAGGCTTTACTGTAATACCATCTACATATAGAAACAAAGCTGCAAAAAGACGTTTTTGAATTCATTGTGTTTGTGGAGTCAACAATCAAATGAATTTATTTACCTCTGCCTGTTAAGTTTGCAGTGGTTTTATCAAACCTCTTGCACTGATGTTAGATGTACCATTTACATATAATTTAAAGCCTTCTTAATTACAAGGCATTAAAACTGATTCTAAAATGTTAATGTAAAAAACTGTGTTTTAGGTCCAAAACCGATTTCAAACCAAGAACAAAAATTCGAGAAAAATGTAGGGAAGGTATAGACCCTTTGAAATTTCAAGCACAGGATACACACACAGATACATATGGACACACCTTCTAATTCTAATTGTGTTGAGGTGTTTAACCCCCACCCATTGTTAACAGTTTCAAGCACATGTCCATGTAGTCTCCATAAGCAAATAGTAAGTTTAAATGTGCCACACTCATAGGAGGAACTTTACCACAATTCAATTCATGAAATTTCTGCCCAGTTAACTGCAGTTGCAGCCAGATAACCAGCAGATTGTGTAGACATGAAAAATCACAAAAAAAACCCCACTCCAAAAGCAACATCAGCACAAGAATGGGGGTTTTCAAGGCAAATGCCAGAGGGTTGACTCAAGGATTTAATGCAGGCCACTACTGGAGCCACATGTTCTCTGGAGTTATGGATCACACTTCCCTATATAACAGTTCATTGGAGAAATCTGAATTTGGCAGATTTCAGAAAAACACTATTTATAAGAACGCAAAGTGCCAATTTTGGTGGAGGAGGCCCCTCTGTTCCAGTGAAGGATAATGTTAATGTTAATGCTGCAGAATACAATGGCATTTTAGTTAATCATACCCTTCCAATTATGTTGGAAAAGTGTTGAGACTCTTCCAAAAGTGTAGTGTAGAGGAACTGTAAGTTTAGACCGGTGTGATGGTCATGTGTCCACAGATTTTAGTGTAAAAAAAGAATACAGTATACTGAAAATTAAAATGAAAATTGCTTGCCGTTTTTCATATCCAACATGTCCACATCTGCTAAGAAAATGTCATTAAGTAATGTCTGGGTTAAGCTTCACATGTAACCCGGCTTCCGCTTTTTAAATGAATCACATGTATTACCTTGTAAGAAAAGACAGGCCAGGGAGAGAAGCTGTTTCACCAAACGAGAATCCCATTTTACAGTTACAAAGTGCCAAACTGGAAAGGAAAGGGAGAATGTTGCAAACATGGAGACATGTCCAGCACTGTCTGGCTGTCTAACAATAGAACTGAAAGGCAATTTTTTTCTACATGAATGCCATATTCGTTTGTCTCCTTTTAGGATTTTGTAGCTGCTCCTTGCACAGCTTGTCTGTTATGAAATCTGTTGTTAATATACATTTTACTATGCAGTGTCAAATCAAATCATGATATCAACCATTTATTTATTACGCTGGACATATGAATACTCTTCGTTTTGAACGAAATGATAAACGGAGCTGATTTCTTATGTGTCTGTACTTATATACTGATATGGTGATAGTGTCTGGATTATAGATTGAACTCCATGAACTGGCTTTTCCAGGTGTCTGTAATAGCGACTGTTATAAAGTTGTGGAACTGAACACACTATGAACTGAGTGTTACCACATTTCCTCACTGCTGACTTTGCACCTCACACATGCTATCATTTTCCCCCTCGCCTGATCTGATCTGAGATGTATGTGTTGCATGGTATTGTGTGTGTGTGTGTGTGTGTGTGTGTGTGTGTGTGTGTGTGTGTGTGTTTGTGTGTGTGTGTGTGTGCAGCAAGTGAAATAGTATATAGTACAATATATGGGGAAAGTATAATCTAGCTTTTATAACAATTGAGAAAGCAAAGTTAAGTGTATCAGGCAGCCAAGCGGCAAAACACTTAATTCTAATAAGTCCTGGCAAACAGAGGCCATGCCATGAGCACAGTGAACTGCAGGACTCCACATAAGGCTTAAAATAGATTTAAGACCAGTAACTTTCAATATAAGCAGCTGAGAATAAGCAATCCCCAGAAAGGTGAGTATTATTGACACTTGAAAACAAGTCAAAGACATCTACAGTGGTGTGAAAAACTATTTGCCCCCTTCCTGATTTCTTATTCTTTTGCATGTTTGTCACACTTAAATGTT